>MU399498.1:917337-1015558 GCA_022578845.1 Hypoxylon cercidicola | reverse complement strand
AGCCCCCCCCCCGCGCCCCCCCCCCCCCCCCCCCCCCCCCCCCCCCCCCCCCCCCCCCCCCCCCCCCCCCGGGGGGGGGGGCGACACGAAAGACCAACATGCTCTGAGTTTTGGGGAAATTATCTAGTGATTAGTGTCTGAGCGCTTGACACTTGGGATGGAAAGCATCACATTGTAGAGCTGTCTAATTTCAGAGTGAGGACGATGCAGACTTGCATAGGTTCACTTATACACGTGCCAACCACCCAGCCCGCCGAGACGGTAAAGATCAAAGATAGTAGTAGATACAACAAGAGATAACACGGAGAATTCCACGAAAAATAAGGAAACGCCCGCAATCTCTTTTATTCTCATCCGTCGTTTCATTCTAGCCTAACCGTCCCCCTTCGTATCATACTATACATGGCTTCTATCTCGTCGCAATCTAGGCAGCTATCAAAAGCCGAACGCGAAGTCAGGTAAGAATAAACAAACGAGAGACTTGGGAAAACTCGAAGCACTTTTCTGTATTGCCTTGTTTATGTCGTGTGCCTGAACAGTAACATTGTAACAGCAGGCAGGCTCCGACGGGGTAGTAGAGGTAGTAGCGGCACCAAAATGGCCAAAGAAAGCGAGTGTAAATATCGTCCAGGATCTCAGTCAAAAAGAAAAAAGAAAAAAAAAAAGAAAACCTTCCCCGTGTGAAAGCACAAAGCGACCTCTTCACCCATCGAACGCCTTCGCGGCCGCAAACTCCTCGACCTCGACCTCGAAGCGCGGGACCCCGAGGCCGGCGTTCAGCACGCCGAACAGCCGCGTCAGGTCGTCGCCGCGGTACGCGCTCATGTCGTACGCCTCGCCGGGGCCGAAGTACGCGTTCCGGACGCACGCCCGCAGGCCGCCCCAGGCCGGTTGCCGCTGCGGCCCGTCCGCCGGAGACGGAGACGAGGCGCCGAAGGCCGCGGGGTGCGTCCGCACGTACGCGATCGCCGTCTCCTGCAGCGCGCGCACGCTCGGCCGGCTGCTCTCCAGGATCCGCTGCTCGCCCCGCCCGAACCGGATCGTCAGCCGCACGTCGTAGAGGCGCTGCGGCTGCGGCGGGTTGCTGGGGGGAGGAGGAGAGTGTCGATGCTGCTGCTGCTGCGTTATCAGGCTGGTGGCGCTGTTGCGGTGGGAAGAGTTCAGGGCGGGCGCGCTGGCTTTGTAGTGTAACGCCGACGTGTTGGCAGTGCTGTTGTGGATGCGCATGGGGCCGGGGAAGGGCGGTGGCAGCACCGCTTCTGGGGTTGGGGCTGGGTGGTTGGCGCCCGTCTTCGGCTGCGTTGCTACCGATGTGAGGCCTGCGGTGGGTGGAGGTAGGGGAGGCGGGATTGGCTGCCCTGGGGAGGGGTGGTGCTGGTGCTGGTAGTAGCGCGGGCCGGGCTGCGACTGGGGCGTGGGTATAGGTATGGCGCGCGCAGGAGGCGGCGGCGGCATGGGCGGGCCGGTCCATCCCGGGGGCGGTGGGGGCGGGCGATACGAGGTGCCATTGTTGGCCGCGGAACCTGACCGCACGGGGCTCAGGAGCCTGATACGAGGCGGCAGCTGCTGATGTCGTTCGTCGTCCGAATCGTATGGGTCGGCCGGGAATCGAGGGACAGGCTCCCGAGCCTGCTTGCCGCACCCTGCAGGTGGCTTGCTTGAACGCCGCCTGCTCGTATTGTTGCTGTTGCCCTTTTCGTTGCCATTGCAGGTCTCGCGACGACAGCCCGCGTGGCGGTCAGCGGATGAGACTGGCGTCATGGCCGCCTCATCATCTGAGCCGCTCCAGTAAGATAGGGCGACGGTCGAAGACGCGGAACGGCTAGAGACGAAGGATACTGCATCGTCGTTGTCGTTGTCTTCGTCCTTCTCATCCTCCTCTTCGAACCTGGTCTTCTTGAGGTCTGGGGGATGGGAGAACCCATTGGCCGTGATATAGTGGTGGGCGGCTTCGCACGACTTGGCATGTAATGATGTGATCGCCTTTAGCACTACATTGCTGGGGTCCGAGGAGAGTAGAACGTCACGGGTGTCCTGGTTAGATCGAATCGCATACGCCTTAAAGAGCCCCGAGGGGTCTCTGACAGTAATAACGGAGACGATGTCATATTTAGCTACGAAGAACTCGCAGTTATCTATTAGGGATGTATTAGTAAGAGTCGTAGCGAGGAGGCGTGCTCGAGGAACTCTTGCCTATTATCTGACTCCGGTAGTCGAAGCTCGCGGAAAAGGGTGCCATGATGGTTTCTGACTGACAACGAGAGGCCGAGAGAAAGTGATCTGGGAGGCGTACAAGCATTGAATGAAGCCCGAAAGCGATAACCTTCTATTATCAGGTATCAGAAATGGACATATCAGACCAGCAGGCATTATATACACATTCACAGCGAGAAAGAAGATATCCCCACGTAAGACGCTGCACCTAACCATGTTTCGCGGACTAGGGTTAGCCTCATGCAACCTATATTGCGCAAAGTGAGGCGGACTGGATATCAATGCGTCTGTTGATGCTAGCCCCGGCCTTGGAAAAGGATCATCTCAGCCTAAGACTTGGATCTTGTGAACTACTCAGCCAAGTATGAACTGCACACCCGACACTCTCCGAGGTGTCAGTAGAACATAGCAAAACATTTGTTTCGCTGATACGTCAATGGCTGCCAAAGCTGACCAACCGTCGTATCGGAGGGAAAAACAGTACTTCTTGTTGTCGTCCAGGGTAGGTCTCGGCGCTGGCGAGTGCATTCCCAGCCCGCGTTGGGTAAGGTTGTACGAGGCACACCTCTTGTTCTGCCGGCAGCGACGGGTACCGACCCTGGGGTCATACCAATGAGATGCATGTATTGGATGTGCAAACACTTCCAAGGTTATGTGGTGATTAATTTAGGGGGAGAGTCCTTGAAAATTGGGCACAATTTTGCCACTATAGCCCCGTCCGACTATACCCAAACGCGGCCATTGTCGTTACCCCGAGTCACAACTTTGTGAAGGGAAACCGGAGACATGCTGTCTAGAGGCCCTCGGACCGGACGCTCAGGTCGTAGCGAGCAGAGTGCAAGTTTAACGCCGGCCGGTCGGTGATGCGAAATGTCGAGGGCCAATAAAAAGTAGGGCGAGCAATGGGAGGGATGGGTGGCCCAGAATGTTGGGATTTGCACAACGACCTTCTACAAAGATGGATATTGAAAAATAGCCATTGCAACGACATTCCCGCTCAGGTGTAATGAAACCATCGGAAGATAGGAGGAGAAAATTTTCAAAGCGGAAGAGAACCCCCATTATATAGTGTATGACAAGCGAAGCGAGTAGCACTAGTATGGAGGGTTAGAATTTAGCCAGGCTTATTCATACCACCGCCATTTTCGTTGAACATGCTGATGCCGGGGCCGTCAAAGGCGTATAGGCGAAACAGACCGATTCGACTGTGGTCCTTCAGCTGTCGAACGTCTAGGTACCTAGACCTTGTCTTCGTTTAGGCTGCATGTGTTGCAAGGCTGCAGGTGGACTGATGCCTAGACCCTTGCCATTGGACACCATGTGCCGGATTCGCCTCCTGTCGTGGAACGATGGGAACAATAGTAAAGATCGGCGCACGGATTCTTGCCTCTCCTTTACCTGATCCCAATTGGGCATCTGACGATACTGCTTCGAGACGTCACAGTGAGTAACGATAAGATTCGCCAAGGGTCCGCCACGACAACGATAATGCTGACTGTACCCAATTCTGTCAAACCAGCCACGGACAACTGAATCCAATCGCCCCGATTCTAGGCAGGATTGCACATTAGACAGTGGTAGTATCACATTTATACACTCCCTGACGGGATACATCCCTTCCTCTAGGATGTCTAGGATGCATCCTGGCCAGCCACGCCTATCCGTCGTACTCTACCCTATCTACCCAACAGTTGATAATCGTTCAAGTCGCGCCTTCACCGCATCCACCAAGGCTGTCTCACGCTCGATAAGTCCCTTGACTTGGTTGATCTTTGCCTTTCGGAGTTCCGATGGTATGCGTAAGTCGGTCGTCGAGGCGTGCAAGCTCTCCTCTCCTCCCTCACCACCAGTCGCGCCCATCTTCTCCGCTTCCTCCACGAGTTCATCCCTCAGTCGGATGATCTCTTCATACCGCCTCCTGGTCTGTCTCAATTTGCTCGGTCCATCTGCCGGTATCGTAGATCCGAACAGATTGGTATCTAGAACGCTGACCTCGTTGACCCAGGCCCTCTCCTTATCGCTCAGCTCGCGACTGGTTGCCCTGCTGACCGTCTTTCTCATCTTCTCTATCCGTTGGCTGAGAGCCTCTCCTCTCTCCTTCGCGTTTTGCAACCGTCTTTCAATGAAGGCATTGTTCGACTCTGGTTCGCCCGGCTCGTCCTGGTCTTCTCCCGTGACAGCTTCTACTCTAGCCTTGACTTCATTTGCCTTGTTGATTTGCTGGTGTAGTTCTACCTGCAGTTGTACGCACCGACGGAATACTTCGGAGGCCGCCTTGCCGAGCCTAAGCGTTTCATCACTGAGGATCTTATGCGCTTCCGTGAAGATCTGCAGGGTCAGTGGTGAAAGTCGAACTTCTTGGTTGATTACTGTCTTGTGACGACCGGTACGAAGCTGATTAAGCAGGAGTGGTAGAGACGAGTTTTCGTCAAATTGGTGTGATGGCTGGTAGACGGGGCGAGGCTCGTAAAATTCCATGGGTTTGACTTCTGCATCCTTTTCGTAGGTTGGTGACGCAGATCGGACGAGAGCGAACTCGTCATCAGGTGTTTCAAACAACACTGCGATTGGATCAAATGGGGTTGCAGACAACAAGAAGTAACCAAGGTCAGGGTCGCGAATAGCGACCGAAGCCGCCAAAGGTAGTTGTGAATCAGGTTGGGACGTATTCGTATAGAGCCGTTCCCTAGTTGAACTCTGCCCTTGAACAAGCAAATCAATTCTAAATTCAGACCCGGCTTGTGAATCGCCCTGAAGCTCACTTTCCAGGCGGAAAACCCATGGCGATAGTGAGATGTGCGTAATGCTGGAGGGATGTGTGATATAGAAAGAATACCTGGACGTAACGTCGGAACTGAACATAGGCCAGGCATCTTCGGCAACCTCTAGAGAAGTCAAGATGTCCATACTCTGGAAGGTCAGTAGGGAAGGTGACCCAGTTAAACGTCCCATGGCTTTCGACTTATTTCGAGGAGGAAGCCATTGGGCTTGAACGCCATCCATGTCTAGACACACTCGTAGTTGGCCACTAGACGAGAGCAAGCAGATGACGGATAGAGAGAGACCTTCTCCTTCGACGTCCTCCATTTCAAGCTCTTCATCTTCGCCCATCATTAGTTCATCGGTGTCCAGCTTCTGTCCGATAGCGAAGATGTCTGTCAGTTCAGTATCTAGGTCGTCTTCGCTCTCCGGGCTCAGTTCTAGATCGAACGGGCCCTGTAAACGAGGAACAACACCTGGTTTCGTAGGACGGGTGTATACTTCGGTAGGAGCTTCGCCCGGAGGACCCTCAACAACCCTAGGTTCCTGCTTGTCAAGGTCCGACATCCAGTCTAGCTGCTGTTGCGCTAACAGCTTTGTCAGTTCAGAGACGTTTGGATCGTCCTCGATTGCTGCTAGATTCCCGACGATGGAAATTGAAAGTGAGGGGATGAGAGTCGGCGGCGGAGCCCACAGTTCGGGTAGCAAGGGGCATAGAGCATACACATCTCCTTCTCGCATCGCGATCCAGAGTGTCATCGGTGACCATCCTCCAGAACCTCTGCCAGCGAAACATGCCGATGCTACCTCCATCTCGAAGGAGTCGGGGGAGAACCCCTTATTCGTAACGTCGGGCGAAGCGGCGAAATTCTGGTCCAAGGACGTGCCGTCTGCAAGCTTTTGCAGGTCAATAACAAGGGAGGGCTGGTCGAACGACCAGCGGTCCTTCTGGGAAAGCTCCCAGACTCTTACAACGGCATCTTTCGTAACCGTTACCAAGGCAGAACCATTGACTCCCAACGGGTGCCATATAGCTGATGCTATCGGCGAGCGGTCCACAACATGCGTGGTCGGGCCCAAGGTCCATGACTTCGGCTTGATGGCGTCGAGGCTCGGTGCGGTTAGGTGGGACGAGTCGGGCAGGAGAAGGATGCGGATAGTATGGCTTGTCACCACCGCCAAGAAGTTCGCATACGGTGATATTGCAAGCTGTAGGATATCGCTACCGACAGAGGTTGTGATAGTCTAGAGAGTTTAGTGTTGCTCACTTTGTACTTGATACGATACGAAACCACTTACTCGGAAACCTTCTGCGCATCCACTCTCAATTGACTCCCTTACCAGCTCATCATCGGAGGGACTGGTCGAATCTTCGCGTTTGACACGAGAGCCGGCTCGGGCTTTCGCTTGTTTCTCCTCCCATCGCTCTTTCAAGTAAACGAGATCTGCCCATCTGATTTCCTTTCCAACAGCAATAAAGACTTCGGTACCACGGCGAGCGAGGGTCCGCCGGGGAACAGATTTGGAGAAGAATTTAGAAGTATAGGAAGATCCATTTTGTGTATCGTTCGGGTCGGGTGCAAAGAGATCGTGACCGGGGGTGGGCGGCAGCAGCCAGGCGGGGGTATAGCTCTTTATCTTGGGCATCTTTTAGGCTTCCGTATGTGTTGTCATCAAAATTGCATTTCTGCCTAAGCGGTAAGATGTACGGGCTAGCGTTTGCTCGATGTGCTGGTATGCGCTGTTGTTTGTTGGTTGGATGGCTGGATGTGGAATTGAGGGTGGTAAGGAAAAAGGGAAGATCTCGATGTTGGTTAGGCTGGAGGCTGTTTTGTTCGCCCAAGCTGTTTGCGGTAAGTATAAGCTCTGGAACTGACTTGTGAAGCTACCACCGTTAGAGAAGCCACGTTAATATGCAAGACGGTGAGATTATTATCTAAAATATTTCATCTTAGGTAGGTGAAGTAAAGAGGCTAGGAGTTCTTGATTGCAGGTGATTGACAATTGATACCTAAAAACAGTACTTACGTTTATTCAGGTATGCCGGCTAACTTAAAATCTCAAGCGCGATCTGACGCGGCTGCGCGGCAGGGAACGCGCATACGCATGAGGGAAGCTCAAGCTTGGGCTTGCAAAAGAGAGAAAAGTGGATACCGACTTCAGCCTTTCAATCGTTCAATCGGTGCTTCACATCCTAAACCTCAGCCTTCTTGCTATCAACCTCTCCCATCCAACAACCGCCGCATCTAACCATCTCAGGTCATACAAAACAGAATCCAGAACTTCAAGATGCCTGCTCTTGTACGATCTACCGTCGACCGATTAGACCGCCCTAGCGCGTATTATCACAGTCGTGTAAGCTCTTCTTTTATATCCAACGTATTACGTCTTGCTTGCCACGAAGCCTAGGTAAACTAATATGCGTTGGTGGGACAGAGCAACAAGCGTAGGCGAACGGACCATGGTCGCGATGGTAAAGATGGCGATGCCGAAGCCGCCAATGCCCAAACGGAAGAGCCACCCGAGGATCCTCTGAGGAACGCCACCACTCTTTACGTCGGGAATCTGTAAGTTCATCTCCACGTCTCCCAGCTTTCGCGCATGCTCAGGCTCTGATATCGGACCTCTACAGGTCGTTCTACACCACCGAGGAGCAAGTCTATGAGCTTTTCTCCAAGTGCGGTGAGATCAAGCGACTGGTCATGGGACTGGACCGATTTAACAAGACCCCCTGCGGTTTCTGCTTCGTCGAGTACTATACCCACCAGGACGCTCTCGATTGTATGAAGTATATAGGTGGTACCAAGCTCGACGAACGCATTATTCGAACCGACTTGGATCCGGGATTCGAAGAGGGCCGCCAGTACGGTCGTGGCAAGTCGGGCGGACAGGTGCGGGATGAGTACCGAGATGACTACGATGAGGGCCGAGGTGGTCTAGGCAGAGCTACCAACCAGACCGAAAGGCAACGTGATTCTGAGAGAAATAGGGAGAAAGACCACCACACGGAGGAGGATTACGGACGCCTTAGATAGGTCTTTAGCTGGTTGGCCGATTTATTGATTGATACCCTGAGTAGCTTGTCTAATAGATATGACCGTAGGAATACGCGTCTGATCCCAACACGACTGATGATAAATTCGTAGTGATTTGATCGGTATACGGTATTGTTTCGTTGCATGCTCATTTAGAGAGAAATATCCCCTCTGATTTTCGTACAATAGTGTACAGACAGTCGAAATTAGACTGGTAGCTCCAGGCCATATTGGCAAGATATCATCTTTCCCAGGGACGATACCCACAGCTTTATAGCCAGCATAAGAACACCCCCATTCACTATTTGGTTCCGTGTTTAATATCCAGGCGGGTTCAATCTTTGTGATACTCTCGTCCACTTGGGCAGCTCTATTTCTCGCGGTTAGTATGTCCTCACGCTGAAGTCTAGATGGAGTATGCAGCAGCAACAACATACTATGAATTCCCTTTCTATACCGCTTCTCTTTTCGGTCGAACATTGTGTACTTGTCCTTTGGCAACATCTCGGCTTCGGTGGGCATCGCCTCCTTCCACGTCTCGAGAGCCTTCAGGGTCTCACCCTTCTTCGCAAGCGCACTATCGAGGAGCGCCACCACGGCGTCGACGCTCCGTAACCGCTTCCGCTGCCGGGCTTTCTGAAATTTGGAGAGGCGCCATGGGGTCTTCCTATAGAATCATATGTTAGAAAGAAACTGAAACTGAGCCGGAGTAGAAGAACGCGCAAGAGGCGGCGGGGCCACTTGGTACAAAGCACCATAGCTTGCAAGGAAATACATGACCGGGTACAAACCATAGAAGACCGCCAAATAGCGTATTTGTTGCTCTGAATGCGCCGAACATTGTGTGGGATGTTATGCTCGACGATTGAAGATCCTCAATCGCAAATCGTTGTTCAGAAAACTTGGGCGGGTGAAATCGATTAACGCACGAGCCACCTCCGAAGCTTACTTAAAATTTAAACTAACAAAGAGAGGTACCCACCCTGCCATTTTTAGCAATCGGGTACTTCGTATATTTCGTACGTTGTACAGCCTGACAGCTCTCCCCCCAACGAGCTTTCAATTCCGCGATAAAGCGCCAAACAGCAAACCTATCGTCGCAAATGATCGATAGATAGCCCCCGATCGGACCAAAAATGTCATACTACTTCGCCATCGTCGGCACCCAGGACAGCCCACTTTTCGAGTACGAGTTCGGCACGTCGAAGCAGGGCGGCGACGGGCAGCCGCGCTTCAGCGAGCAGGCCCGGCACATGAACCAGTTCATCGTGCACAGCAGCCTGGACATCGTCGAGGAGGTGCAATGGGGAGGCGGACAGATGTAAGCCTCCTTTACTATACCTACCTACCTACCTACCCAACGTACATATCTAGCCAAAGATCTCATGTCGTCTCATATTCATAAAGGTACCTCAAGTGCGTCGACAAGTTCTTCAACAACTACGTGTCGTGCTTCGTGACGGGCGGCAACGTCAAGTTCCTGCTCCTGCACCAGCCGACGACGCCCGTCCCCACGGCCTCCACGCGCTCGTCCACGTCCATCGGCGCCAACCCGACCAGCCCCCAGACCGAGGAGGCCATCAAGAGCTTCATGCTCGAGGTCTACGAGAACTGGGTCAAGACCATCATGAGCCCCTTCTACCGGGTCAACATGGAAGTGCGCAGTCCGATGTTTAGGCAGAGGGTTACTGCGGCGGGGAGGAAATACCTATAATTTGCCGGCGAGATTCATTCTATGGATCGCATCGTCGGCTTTACAGATCCAGCGGCGTTAGGTGTTAGGGCAGGCTGTAGCCGTCAGTGTATTACTGCTTTTACTTGGGAACCTAGAGGCCAATGGCAATTGTAGAAATAGTTTGGCGACGCGCATATCAGACTACGAACTGCAGAATCGGATCATAAATAATACGTCAAAAGTTTGTTCATTGCATAGCCGAAGGCAGTGCATGTGTATTGAGTATGCCGTAGCATATTATTCATAGGCTGTCCATCCTCGGACGCCACCTCTCAAAGTCATTGCATGTGTAGGCCATGAACCGTAACGTAAAAACCACCAACGCCGATCAGAAATGTGTATCATGCCAAATCCGTAATGCCACAGCCCTTCTCAAATTCCACCGTCAAGCTCCCTCGTATCTTGCAATCGTCGACATATCCGGTAGGTTCATTATCGGAAAGGATACCGTGCTACGGACAGCCAAAGAGCAAAGCAGACGAAAGAAATTTGCTTAACCACCGAAACCGTACAGGGTGCGGCCCTGTCGCTTCAGAGCGTAGACGACGTCGAGGGACGTGACAGTCTTGCGCTTGGCGTGCTCGGTGTAGGTGACGGCATCACGGATGACACCCTCGAGGAAGGACTTGAGGACACCTCGTGTCTCTTCGTAGATCACTGTATAACCCGTTAGTACTTGCTCGTCCGTAGGCAATGTGAGGCTGCGACTTACTGGCAGAGATACGCTTGACACCACCACGACGAGCGAGACGTCGGATAGCGGGCTTGGTGATACCCTGGATGTTGTCACGTAAGATCTTACGGTGACGCTTGGCACCGCCCTTGCCAAGACCCTTTCCACCTTTGCCGCCTATAGAGATGGAATGTCAGTACGATGCTATCAATAGTTGGGTGTGTGCTATAGAGTGGAAGCAATGTCGCGTTGTGGAAGGTCCAAGTTGCGACGCGTCTTAAGTGGTGCCACTATCGCCAAACCCACCTACAGACTAGCGGTAGGTTGCATCACCACTTTGAGACGCGACAACGAGATGAGACTTGATTAAAATAGAATGCACTTACGTCCAGTCATCTTGATTGAGGTTTAGGAGTAGTTTAGAGTTGTTTTGGTGATGTAAATAGATGGAATTGGGGTGGATGTTGATGGACGAATTGTACAACAGATTGATGCTTGTGTTGACGATGGATAAATCAAGAAACGGGAAAAGAATTGCAAAGAGGTGGAAGAGGGAGTGGGCTTTTATCTGTATTGGTGAGGGGGGTTACTGATTTTGAAGTGCGGGAAGGGTACTAGTCTGATTTGGGGGTGCAAGGTGCATCAGCCCGGGGCAATTAAAAATTCAAAAATGCGTTTTGTTGCTTTCTGATCTTCCTGTTATTCGGGGGCCTTGAAATGGCTGTGTTTTGGCACGCTCTGCACGCTTTGGTGCTATGGTTGTTAGTTTCCCTTTTTGGGTCGATTTTTCGCTGATTTCGATGGACCCTTGCATGGTCCGTGCTTTGTTCCTTGCCGGACCCGCCGAACATATGGTTAAACGAACCACCGAACCACCGACAGCTTGGTAGCATCAAACCTCGACAGGGGCTGAGGCGCTAAGGGGTAACGGGTTCCACGTGACTTCAGTTCTAGAACCTTTACGTCATGTACGTACGGTTAACTTACACCTTGTCAACCCATCTCTTATACGACCAACATGCGGTCAGGGGAAGCTTTTGAGCATATTTCAATAAGCATATCCATTTACGATGCAAGTGGTTTGCACACTGTGAGCGGACGAGCGGACATCCACATGAGCGGGCACATGTTGCAAGTTCCATCGCTGTCTTTGCCTTACGCAAACATGCGTGTGGCCGTCAAGATTATTATGTTCCGTGAGTCTGTTCGTATCGTAGAGAGGTAGCCTCGGTCGACGGTCAAGTCCACTAGAGACCCCCATCGGTGCGCATTACTATACACCCTTTTATCACCATGCAAGCCCCTTCTACCTATACACAAAAACCCCTTGGTTTCCTGACGGCGGCAACCCTGATGGGCCCTTCCGAATTTCCCTGGACGCCGATGCATATGCCTTGCTAGACCTCGCAATGCCAAACAACCTTGGCGCCAGCATCTACGAGGGCCTGCCGTTCCCGATATTAAACCCCACTGATGATCAACGCGTGCCCTTGGGAAAGCACTGAAACCCAGCCGAACCTCCCAATGTCGTTACAGCCACAGCAATAAAAGCACGCTCACTTCTTTGAAAGCTAAAGAGTTGGTGTCGTGTCTTAATGTCATACCATCATGGAATCGTCAAAACTATCGTCGTCTTCGAGGCTCTCGATGGCTTCTTTAATCTGCTGGCTCGCCTAGTACATCTGATTAGCAAACGAGTACGCAAAATTGAGAGTAAAATACGAACCTTGGGATCCAGATTCAGCGCAATCGTGAAATGCCGCACGGCCGAGCCTTTGTCATTCAACATCTTATACAGTTTCCCGAGAAGGAAATGCACCGTAGCCTCGTCGGGAGCGAGCGTCTTTAAGATTTCAAGTTCCTTCTGAGCTTCATCGAGCTGATTGAGAGCTAACAAGGCGCGGGCCTTTTTATATCGAGTCTGCGGTGCATGGGGAGCAAGTTCTGTAGCTTTGGTGAAAAATTGGAGAGCCTGAACAATCTGTCGCTGCTTTTCGAGAACGTTGCCGATACAGCAGATCAGGACAGCATTGGTAGGATTTATGATAGATGCCGAGTGGAAGTGTATGTAAGCTTTGTCGTAGTTGCCGAGTTTTTCGTAAACCCGGCCGATGCCGTAGTATGCATTGTAATGTCGACGATCGGCTCCTATGGCTTGACGATACGCCGTTAGAGCCTTCTCGTATTCCTCATTTGCAACATGTTCATGACCCTGCAGAGTGAATGCGTAAGCAAACTTGGGGTTTAGTTGAGTTGCTCGCTTGAAACATCGTAATGCTTGCTCGTGATCTCGCGCGAGCGACCAAGCGTTTCCGAATGCACACCAGGCCTGGGGGGAATGCCACGAAAGCTCAACAAGTTCGTGAGCAAGGAAAGACAAGTCCGTCTCTCTTTTGAGGAACCATAAGGTGGTAGAGTATACCTCCATATCCTCGAGTCGAGTACGAGCTAGGATACGTAACCTCCTATAGCACTTCTCCGCGTCCGCATACGCCGCCTGTTCATAAAACGCCCGGCCCATCTGGGAGAGCACCCACGGTGTATCCTGATGCACCTGCGGCAGCGAGGTATAAAACGCCAAAGCCTCTGCACAGCGATACTGTGACAGTGCAAAGTAGCCGGAGCCGAATTTCTTCAGTAGCTCCAGTAGAAACTTCAGTGTTTCTTCCACTTTTCCGGACTCCAGTTCCACCGGTTTCATAGCCGGAGGTTGGGGATGAATCCCTTTGACTCGTGGCGCCTCAGCCTGGTCTACATCCATGCCATTTTCTTCCAATGGCTTCCTGTTGCCGCTAACAGCTCTGCCGACATTGGAGCCGCTGGAATTGGGCCGCACGTTTCTAGAGATTGCGGGCCTAGCCTTTTTCAACTCCCGCGAAGCACCAACAGTTGACGTTCCGGAATTAGCCTTCACATTGGCACCTCGATGCATGTTTATCCTTGCGCTCCTTCTCTGTGGAGCTCCAAGTTCTTCCGATTGCTGCCTAGGTTGGACAAGGTGGCCAGACACGGTTCTCTTCCTCTCTATCCCAGACGCAGTCGGGGCGGATATCCTAAGAAGGCCGGGGTTCGATTCTGATAGGGTATCGTCCTGGGACCTGTCCTGCAATCTCTGAGTCCTTTTAGTGCCAGCTCGATAACCCATCTTAGAGGGTATTTCCCCTAGGCCAGGATCAACAGGTTGAGTATTCCTCGTTTTCCTGGTCGGCGCCTGAGGAGGCTCCAGAGGATAATTGATTCGAGGAATATTTGAATCGTTGTAGTTTGCTATTGGTGTTTCCATACTCTCAACCCCAAATTCAATAGCAGAATTCGCCGTCTTAGAGCGGGCTGCATTAATTTTGGACATGAAGTCATTCTGGCCGCCCAGCATGTTAGCGCCGAGGAGTATATCGCTTCCAGATGTATACTTTTGTGTGTCGAAGGGATCTGCATTTGCATCAAAGATAGCAGAGCGAACAGACGGCTTCTTAGGCTGAGTTTCTATCGGGTTCGTGGCACTGCTATCCTTCTGGTCGAATTGAATCCCATTTTGCTGATCGGAACCTATACTTTCTACCAAAATGTCGTTTAGCTTGAAAATATTGGAGGTTCTCACGGTAACACCCATATCACAGAGCGCCGTGAACGCATCCCACATAAATGGGTTCGACTTCAGAGCCTCTTCAAAGTTGGCGATCGCCTTTTTCTTATCATCATAAGCCCGATAAAGCTTCCCCAGCAGACAAGCAATACTTGCAGCATCTGGGTGTTGTGCTCTGCTTATTGCATTATGCTTCCCCAGGCTAGGTTTCCGGGACCATAAACCCTTGGTCTTCTCCAGCGCCATGATACCATCCTTGTATTGTTCGAGCACGAGGCAACACTGAGCGAATATGTACGAGCATGAAATGTTGGTTCCTCGATACCCAACTGCTTTGCTGATCTCGTAGGCTGACTGGTAGTCACCTAGTCGAAAGTGACAGAGAGCAAGGAGATAAGGTGATTCGCTCGACCGAGGATCGTTCGCGGCTAATCTTTCGGCGAAGAAGAGTGCATTGTCGTAAGATATATTATCGAGGTGGTAGTAAACGATCTGCCTTAACTGGCCGGCGACGGCCGAACTCGTGGGTGCCATCCTTAAGTGGCGAACGGGACGATCGATAGTATTTAAGTAGTCGGTGCTATATGCGAATGGCCATGTGGTCGCTTCGAAATGACACAGCTATTTCCCTCGACTGGGAAAAAGGTGTTCAGAGTGTAAAGTTGAGAAATGATAGACCTAAGACTCGACGTGACGACTGAGCTGCGTGCGTGCAAGACAAGTCTGGAAGTCGAGAAAGGTGGCTGACCTCGCGAGTTACTAGGATTATGACGGATTGAAGTTACAAATGCCGAAAGTCTGAAGCGTCGAATTTGTAGAATCGGGTTTGGCTGTCGAGTTTGGAGAAGCGGAAGTATGCGTTTGCCCGAACTTGGTTTCGAACGAGCATGTCTAACGACTGAATGGTAGACTGGAAGCGCAGAAGTGAATGAGTTAGAACCGTTAACAGCCGCTTACAGACGAGTCCTGTAAGGAGACAAAGAGACGATGTTGTTCCAAAGGTACCCAGCTCCCAGCCCAGCAACCGTATTCCCCAATTATACCATATAATGGTAACAAATTCGATATCGTGGTGGGATGGTGGAAAATGTTTAGGTATCTTTTTTCTGGCCTTGTCACTTGTCACTCGTCGCAGTCCAAGCTTCCTCGCGATTTGGGGAGATGTTGTGGTGGATAGAAGCTGTCAGGGGGCTGATTGGCTACACGCTACCAAAACGTACCTGCAATCGCCTGTCAGAGCAACAGCAGGGCGCCTAATAAAGTCAAGGTTGCTGGGTTGTAAACAGCCCGCCCCACCAGCCACTTTTTAATGCTTTGATCTACGCAGGTGTCACTTTTCCAGCCTCGCCCCTCAGCCACAATTATTTATTTTCATTCTGCCATTCCGTCGTCACCAATCCCAAGATACTGCACACGACTCAAGACACATGCGCTCAACCCACAGTCACCCTTCCATTCTCACAAAAGCTTATCTGGGCGACTACAGGCTCAATACCAAAATCTACCTCATATAATATTCGACAGATCAGATCTCGTTGCTATACATCCTCAAAGACTCGACTCGACATGGCGCAAAAGGCACGTAAGGATAGAGCGAAATCCAACGCGGCAGCTCTAACGAATCTTCACACCGGCACTCTTGTCATCAACACGCTTTTTGTGTTATTTCATTTCTTATTTAAGAAGCGCTCTATTTTTCTCTATGTTATTCTTTCGATTCCGAGCTTTATCTGCGAGTTCGTTTTAGAGTCATCCGGACGGCCCAAGTATGATCCATCAACGAAGGCCCTCAAGAATTCCGGCGAAGATCTGGCTGCACCCGGGCTAACCGAGTACATGTTTGATGTCATCTGGGTGACCTGGGCATCCGTGGTCTTGGTCATTTTCTTTGGCAATTGGGGATGGCTCCTGTGGACTGTCGTACCTGCTTATGGAGCATTCAAAGGCTACAGTCTCCTAGGTATGGCTCGTGGAATGGCGGGCCTACAAGGACAGCAGCCGGATAATGCTGTACCAGTGGCAGGTAACAGAAAGCAAAGACGAGCAGCTTAACGAAATCTCATATATTGGCCAGCGCTACGCTACGGAGGAAACCCCGGATCCTTCAACCTAGAGATCCAAATCCATTCATATTGGCCGTTAATTCAGCAGTCGATGACAATCGAGTTCTTGAGTCCATTCATCCAAGACATCTTTCTCAACATCCCTGACAATGATATGAATGTCTAGCATTTAAGTCAGCGTTGGCTTTACTGAAAGTCTTGGGAATTATTTCTAGATGGCGAGACCTGCTTTGCGGAATCATGGCTTTCTGACAATCCGAGAAGAAGACACTCGTGGGTTGCGATTGGATAAGGACGAATATAAGGGGTACTCGAAATCAGAATATACATACGTTCCAGAGCTCTCACGCTTTGCAATGCAACCCAATTCTTAAACCACAAGACCTTGTCGTCTCCGCCAGGACCTAGCTTCTCAACAAAGTATCTTTTCACGAAACTCTCAATAATATTGCGGCTTTCAGGGGTCATATCACCAGTCTTAGGGTTGGTTTCAATTGTCGTTCTCGACCAGACAACTATGTGGGTTAGATTTGGTGTCAACCCGTACGGCCAGTCGTTGGTTAAGACTCTATAGTCAGAAGAATCATCAAATGGCGTGGTTGACGCCGGTGTGAAGGGAGGGGAGCCCCAGATCTTCGGTAGCCGCTGCTTCATGAGATACGTTGTCGTGGATCCGTATTCTGCCTTGATCTCGGCCGTCCATTGCATATACCGTCGCAGATCAGAAGGCTTCCGCTTGAGAACAGAAAGATTGTTCTCGCCTAACGATTGGTCTGAGTTCTCTGCTAATGAAGCAAATAGAAGATCAAAGAAACTCATTAACTCACTAATAATCTTCTTCATATCTTCCCAGTCATGGTATTGATATTCCTCGTCGGTCAACGACAAGACCCATTTATCTACTTCCGTCAAGGGGAATGGTGCATCTTCAGGGGCAACTTTGATCGGGGTGTCGCTCATTTTCGCCTACGAGTTGTTGTGTAATGTAACTCGGTAACGAACCGCCAACATTTAATTATGCCGTAACTTAGGCTTGTAAAGACAGTGAAGTGCTGTTAGGGATAAACGTAACCTCGATGGTTCGAGCAAAGCGAGAGACGTAGATTGTCACTTTCCCATCTAACGATTGACCGAGTTGTCGCTCTCTTTTACCAGAGCCAGGGAATTGTCAGTAGCGTTACTTACATCCTACCACAATGTTCCATCATGCAGAGATGGGAAATTCCACCAGCCACCAGCCACAGATCTTACTTATTACCTAGCCCAGATCCAGATAAAATAAGTGCCGGATCGCTCCGCCCAATCTAACCTAGGCTAGGTACCTAGGTGGGCCCATTTTTTTGTAGCTTCCCCGACTTAGGAGATATCTTAGCTCGGAATTAGTAGTAGACCAGGGTAACACTAACCTTGGATTTTTTCCTTCCTCTTCCCACACTCCCCTCAACTTCGACATATGAAGCCAACCTCTCTGCCGGTTCGACTCTTTGCTTGCGCCTCCTCTTCTGTATAGCATGCGATCGGTTTATTGCTAGCAGACAGAAAGTCACTCTTCTATCCACAGCCTCGCTCGCTAGGAATCGAATTTCTGCTCGGGAGGTAGCAAACCTAACTTCACAATGTCTTCCTTACCCTTAACGTCGAGGGCCTACTTCGATGGCATATACATCCCCGCAGGATTGCTGGTGTTGGGAACCTTTATTGTCAAGAGAGAATGGGCCCCCGCCGCCGTACTGATTGCGATCACTCTGGGAGCTCTCAAGTACTGGCGTACGCGTATGTTTAACGTCTTTCGCTTCTACCATATCCTATGTAGCATCTAACCTTGTTTCGCAGTCCCTAAGAAGGCCTTGAAGCCCACTGTCTTCCAGGAGTTTGAACTGAAGGAGAAGACTGTCATCTCCCACAACGTAGCCATGTTCGTCGCCTGTCTTAGAATGCCGAGTATCCTCAGCACTGACAAATTACAGCTACCGATTCCTTCTACCTGCCCAATCGTCTATCCTTGGTCTACCTATCGGACAGCACATTTCCATCGGTGCCGCTATCGCCCAACCCGACGGCTCCACTAAGGAGATTGTACGATCATATACTCCCATCTCCGGCGACCACCAGCCTGGTTACTTCGATCTCCTCATCAAGTCTTACCCGACCGGTAATATCTCCAAGCACATGGCGTCCCTTGCCGTGGGCCAGACAATTCGAGTAAAGGGACCTAAGGGTGCCTTTGTCTATACTCCCAACATGGTCCGCCATTTCGGAATGGTTGCTGGCGGTACCGGTATTACGCCTATGCTCCAGATCATGAGGGCTATTATCCGGGGACGGCCTACTGGCGACAAGACTGAGGTTGACTTGATTTTTGCGAATGTCACCGAGCAAGATATCTTGCTGAAAGAGGACCTTGACGCATTGACCAAGGAGGATGCTGGTATCAGAGTCCACTACGTCCTGGACAAGCCTCCGCAGGGATGGACTGGCGGTGTTGGATACGTCACTGTTGACATGGTCACCGTAAGTTTCTATTGTAACAATTGTTCCCAGAGCTCGAGCTAAAGTACATACAGAAATGGCTACCGAAGCCTGCTGAGGATGTCAAGATACTCCTCTGTGGTCCCCCGCCGATGATTAGCGGACTCAAGAAGGCAACAGAGAGCCTCGGCTACAAGAAAGCTCGCCCCGTCAGCAAGCTGGATGACCAGGTGTTTGCTTTCTAAATGTCCTTTACGGATGTCTGGAAGCGAATCAGAATTTTCAGCAAACTCTACGGCTTATCAATCTTCCACGTATGTGGAAAGGTACTACGCGACAGATGACTTTTCATCGGTAATTCGCGATGCCTGTTTATGTGGATGAGTCTGCATATATCAGCAGCCTACGTTTAAGTCCCTGATGCCATTTGGGATCCAACTAATGTCACACTACCTAAAATTTTGTCTAGATCAATCTAGAAATAGATATGATACTACCTAATTTAGTAAACACGAAGAATCATCCAATAGTTGGAGCTGACCGGCTTCCAGCCTGGTGATGGTCCTAATTTGTTGTGTGGCCCCAAAAGCAGACCATGCTAACCCCGGATAATTTCTATGATCGTTATCTTCGTACGTTCGAGGCTGTATTGTTAAGCCCATGTCTCATGCTATAGCTATCTCTCTCCCCTCAGCTTAACGGCTACTCTGACCTTGATTTTACTTCGCAATGTTGATTCAAAAACAGACTTTAGACATACTCTAATTACCTCCAATTTGGAGGACTCAGCAATTCCTTTATACACTTACACGACGAGACTGTCGATGCGTCTCACAGCCGAAATTTTGAGTTACCATCACTTCCAACTGAAATACATTGACTGGCCACATTGGATAAGCTACCATGGTGATCTCCAATGACTAGCTGACGACAAGGGGGTTAACCCGGTCTGATTGCTTATTCGGTTTTGGTCTATAGGGCGTGGTAGCCTATTACTGATCAGACGTGAGATGGAGTAAAAACACTCCAATCGAATTCCGCAATAGGTAGATCGATCTATAACGCATTTCATAGTCCACAATGCTACTCCCAAGTCTGCTGAGGCGTTGACCGGTTGAAATGCTGATGCATGGCTCGATATCGCCATGAGATCATCAGCAGATTATATCGAGTGGCACTCCGGTCGGTGCGCCTCACGTATATAAACAGAGAGCCGATTCATTTTCACGGCTGCTCAAGGAGGGCAAGAGTTCACACGATCCAGAGTAAAGGAATAAGAGTACACGATATTCAGAAACTTGCGCAAGTTCCGAGCATTTTCGGTGATACATCTGATCGGCTTCCTACCTAGTCGTTCTCAACTCACCTTTACAACCCTCGGAGGTCAGCAGACTACCAATCGTGATGTTACAGTACGGGACCAGGATGTGGATTGTAGGACGACGAATATGATGTTAGTGGTGAGGTCGCAAGGACCAGTACGACATGGTCGGTCAAGCGAGTAAATTGCGGGATTCATATCGTGGGAGTTCGATCTGAAGACGAGAACCCTTCAAATAGAATTGTCCAACATGCTGCATGCGGTGTGAACCCCTGCTACAGCCCATCATATAGGTCGGCCAGTTTGTCTGTCTGTCTGTATAATAGTCCTGCAGGGGAATAAAAATAAAGTGGTCTGCATTCCCTCTAGTGATTGGTTTTCCCGTTATCAACGGATAGAGCAAGCCGATTTCGGGAGAGCCGCCGGGCACTTGACAGGGCACGGCTTTTTATAATAGCAAACTCAACTGGAACAGGGTCTCAAAATTGCAATTGGGACTAACAGCAGACTTGACGTGTATATAACTGATTGATCTAATGATAATGACAACGGTGTTCCAATAGAGAAACTATTTGGTAGCAAAGCAGAAGATCGAACTGGTGCCTCGTGATTTTGTGCCTAATCTGCTAATCGGGGAGCCGGATGTTGCATATGCTGACCGGGGTATTTTTTGATAAAGCATGTACAGGTAGGAAAAGGTACCTATGCACGTGTACCTAATTGTATCTCGATGAGTGAATGGAAGACCGGCGACGGATGCACGATTCATATGACCTTTGCACATCCTCATCCCTTATCCTGATCACCAACGGTAGACATCATCCATTCTTGTGTAATTGGTACTATCCGAGAGCCTTTTAGAGCATTGTGGGGTGTGAGACTGTGAGACATTGGATATAAGTACCCGTCGGAGGTTTAGTCCGCACTATGTATCTTTAATATTCATATCCATGTATCAAATGCAAGCCTATCTGGTAGGTTAAAGTTTATCATCTCATTAAGCTCAATTGATGCCCTCATGTCGTTTGTCGTTCTTTTCTTTGTCGTTGGTACCCTTGTACATTGGTCCCGTGATCTTTAAATCTGTATGTGACATGGGCCCCCTTTATTTTATTTTAATTTTTTTTTATCTGAGCCGGCATGCACCGAATATTCCAGGCCTCGACTTTCGATAGATCGGGTTTCCCGTCTCGCCATATTTTTAAACGTCGACCAGGCCTTTCCAGGTCGTCGGAGACCAATCCTACCACTCTTGCGCGGGTCTTGGCTCCCACACCTACATCTGCCACACCTACCATTTTTCTCCACACCATTTTTCACATTTTCTTTACTTCCAGCAAATCATTTTATTACGGTGACTCGCCTTGGTCTTTTTGACAAGTGCGGCTCCAGCCTCTTCCCTCCATCCCCTCCACGCAGCAAGCAGGGCTCAACCTTTAATATTAGACGACAACCAGCTGCGGAGCTACGTAGACGTTGTGTAGCCAATTGTACCTACCAGCACATATACAGCAGAATACCTTCTACACTTCTACACACATACTGCGTGGATAAGTTGAATCGCAGTCGCACACAAGACCCTGATAAGAGCAGAAGCTCCACCAAAAGGGAAAATAACCCCGAGGCAAATCTCGGAAACGAAAACCTTATAACCAAAATTTGAAAACTCGCGCTTCTTCCCAAGAGGTTCTATTTTTATTGTATGTTGGCCTGTACCAGCAATGCCTGTTCTTTGTCGCCTGCCCGTTCTCATTATCGATTGATCATCCCGTGGTGTGGTGCGGCGCAATCGGCGCAATCAGCACAATGAGTGACACTACAAGCCTTGTGTCTGACCTTCTCCGCAAGCTTACCGAGCTTGATAGCAAGGTCAACGAATACCGTCAGGACATGGCTCAAGAATTCCAACGATATTCGCATCAGCGATTACAAGATGTACCGAGGGATGTATCTGCCAAGGTGGAACGATTGGTCTCTGAACAATTTCAGAATTATCCAGCCTTGAACCCTGGTCTTGCTACTGCCTTTGACTCACACTCGCAGTTCGGCGCTGATACCGCCAGCGCCGACGAGAAAACATGGTCTTTCGCACAATCATCGCTGCCAGCCTCCCCTCAGAGCCCCGATATTCCTTTGGATGATGGTACTCGAAGTCCACATGAGCGAGAACGCGAGTTCCACGGTCTGTTCACACCGAGCTACCTCCCCTTGCTTGATGCCGTGCAACGACGTACCTTCACATCACCTACATTGTCGCCCCAAATACCTGAAATCCAAGAGCCTAATAACAGCCAAGCATCCTCTCCTGCTCCTTTAGTTAATGACATTCCTTTACGGCCAGATCCTGTCAGGCGCGGGACCGAAGACACTCTCTCTTCGGTCACTTCTGACGATAGTGCAGTGCGACTGCGAAGAAGCGCTCTCCGTCGCTCGTCGAGTTCTTCCACCACCAAGACACAGAGCCCCAGGCGAGTGCGCTTTGAGGTGGAAGGCGAAGAGGTCCTACCCACCTCGTCGCCCCCAATGTCTCCTCGAGTACCGGACTTTCCGACGTCCCCATTAGGCAACCCCACTACATTATTGGATGACTCATACAGCGACTCATTCAACGACTCATACGATGCCATTGTCACACAGGAGGACTCTAGCCTATTAGGCAGCTCTCCTCCCATGCCAAAGAAAGTAACATCTACAGATCGCCTGAAGGCTATGACGAGAAATTCGACAGAGGACACATCCAAATGGGAAGTTGTGGGCAATTTGGAGGCCGATGACGATGAAGAAGAAGAGTTAGTCATGGCCGGTTTCAAGGGCCGAAGGGGGTATGACATACCCCAGATTGTGACTAACAACGAAAGCTCTGGAAGTACGGCGCATTGTATAAATGATGCACGCTTTCCAACTCAACCCGGCGCACACTTGGCCGCTACGGAGGAGGTAGATGAAGAGGAAAGCGAAGCTGCTGAAGAGGCTGACGATGCCGATGATGTACTCATGATGCCACCACTGAGCTCTTTCAAGGGCAAGAAGCGATTTTCTCCACCGCTTGAGGCAGCTCCTAAATTGGAGTCGAACGGCCCTGATCCGCAAGTAACAACGGAAGAACCTAATAGGCAGACAGAATCGTCGAGTCCAACCAGCAAATCACAGGACGAAGAAGATATGTTCGAGTTTGGGGACAATAATACGACGGACGACAAGGGTGACAACGAAGGGTCGACCAGGAAGTACATCGAGGAGGATGACGATGAGGATGACGAAGCCGAAACGACACCTATAGCGGAGAACCCAGTCCTGTTTTCCACGTCTCCTGCGATTCCTATGGTTAGGCCTCCTGTGGCTAAGCCTGCTTCTCCAACTCTTGCCTCTCCATCTCCTCATCAAATGGCCGCCTCTGCAGGATCATACCGTGGAAAGCCATTCTCGATTGACATTATTCGCGATCCAGAGCTCCATAAGAAGGCCGCCGAGATGGGTGACTTCTACACATTTGTCGGCAGCGTAGATGGACGAAGCGGGGTTGACGAGTCGAGTAGCTACAGACCTGAGGTGACATATTTCAACGGTACACCAAGGAGTCTCAGTGAGCGCTTAATGAGGGAGGACTTGGACGAAACACGTCGAAATACAGAGGCGAACGGGCGCGATTAAGATTTTGCGCAAACCTATCGAACAGGACGTCTTCAGATAGCGGGCTCTAACGACAGTATCGTTTTATTATCACTTTTATTCTTACGGTATCCGGTTGCATCATCACCTCGTACTATACGCTTTGGTTTAGCATCCGAACTTGGAAAGGGGAGGGGAGGTTGATTGTGCATCTGTATTTGTTTTGGCGTTCAAGGGTGACATTCTATCCCGCTTCGGTATCATTCATGGCAGGGCATACATCTTTACGAAGCATTCAAATGCGGATATACGGGGATTCTATAATCAATTCGGTTTTCCACCCGAATAGAAGTCCATGGAGTGCAGTGAGGTCAGGCTAGGGGTTGGTTTGCATTCGGACAGGTCATGTGGCAGGTTCTGTTTCTCACTTTGCATCCGGACGGGTCAGGTCATAGGAGTTGTTGGCTCTGGAAGGCTGGCTGTCTGCATTTTGTGCGAGATATCCAGGTGGGGTTGGCGATAGCCTGTCATACATGTTCAGGGCCGGGAGTGATGAGGCTAGAGAGCCTGCCTCGAACTGCGTATCGAAAGATAATCCAATCGGAAGACAGTGCTCACATCAGCCCTCGGTGGTCAGAAGAGGCGATGTTCCTGATTCCTAGGACTAATAGCGAGCCATAATCAAGTCAATAATAAATAAGGCTGATACTATTTATTCTTTTCGTCTATATTTTTTCGTCTATAAGAGCATCCAGTGCCTTCGAAAGTGATGTGAGGTTAACCTGGGAGCAAGTCAACCCTTTACGAAAAAGCCCGAACTGGACTAATATATGCAGTTCGATCCAAAAACTGCCCATATGAATTCTAACACAATGGTCAACAAATATATCCTTAAGCTTATGTCCTTCGAACATAGGGACGTGACGTGGCAACGCAACAATTATCACGAGTTTCTTCATCACTCTCGGGCCTATCTTAAGAGTGACAAGTATGTATTATATGTATTAAACTCATACGCTGACTTAGGTAAGCACCCTACGTCTATAGCTCCACTAGGACTAGGTAATAATGGATTGTCAAAATCAATTCAGTTTGCCTAAGCCTTGTTAGAGTAGCATCCGAGTAATCCACTTGCGTTTTCTCAATGGTAGGGCGGTTTGAAGATAAATCTGCACCTACCTAATACAGCCAATTAGATGGAGTATTCCCTCCTTTTCTTCTAGAAGCAATCGATGGCCATGTTACACTTAGCACACTTGGCCAACCAACTGGTGCACGCCAGCCATCGTTGGACCAATGATGTCGCAGGAAGAGGGAAATTTTGACGAGCCATCTACTCCAAAACCGTTCACCGCGCCCAATACCGCTAAACCACTTTCTGCTACCGAAGGGGGGCTATCTTGACACTTCGGGACATCCTCCATCCTTCAGTTCAGCCGCCACCTGTCCGCGAGGCGTCTGTCCCCTTTCCCGCTCCCAGCTCCCAGCTCCCAGCTCTTGTCGGCAGAAGAAAGCGGATGCCAACTGACTCAAGTGAGTGCGCGGCATTATCACCCTCTATCTATCTCCCAGGTGCGCGCCTATAGGCTATAGGCTATAGCCGACTTGGTCCCATCTACATCCAACTCTTGCTCAAGTGATTGATTCTACCCTCCTGCGTCCAACTCCCAATATTCCAATTCCAACAACAAGTTCCAGCTTAGCTAAGTTCAGCTCGGCTCTGTTCAATTTTCATGCGACTCACCCGCCATGCGGTGCGGCAAGACCATGTGAAGACGGACATTGCGATATTCCATTCTTCCTAGCGTCTGCTGCCTTGCGCTCCCGCTTCCTCTCGTACCTCTCCCTCGTCGCAGTCAGTGTGATCTGCACAAGCGTATGCGATCATGGGCGACAGTCAGCCCTTTGTGACTATAAGTGAATGGCAGCCCACGGATGGGCATAGCTTCAGCAGTGGGGATTCTGCCGTACGTCGAAACAACAGAACAGCCAGGACTCCTCAAGCTCGCTCCCGTCTAATGACATCTTCTCAGTATGGCTCTAGCATTGAAGATGAGAAGACGCCATCAGCAACACACGACATCAGTCGTGTAAGCTACCACGTCAAGCATCTACCCGAATTCGCCAAAACTCTCGAGGATGTGCGTCTTGACCTCTCTCTCTATTAGTTGCTCACATCCTCTATTCCAGAGCTAACGAGGCTATCTCTATAGTCGGCTACGCGAGCTTTCCCCAACCGGGGAAGCTCACAGAGGTATAAGAAGGTGTATGCTCTCCTCCTTCACTGGACATGCGATGATCTCTTCGTCCTGAAAGAGCTCGACGACCTGGAAGCCTGCCTTCGAGAAGAATACAACTTCGAGACGGAGACGTTTCCGATACCATCCGATAATGCGCATATAGATCTTATGATGAAAATCGGTGCCATGATCAAGGAACACGAGTCAAGCGACACGTTGTTCATTGTCTACTACGGCGGCCATGCAAAGATCGACGAGTCGAGACAGAGCACCTGGTGCGGGTGAGTGATCAAGCTGTTGCATATTTACTTGTCTTTCCGCTTGGTATACTGACAGCTCCATTAGAACGCGGAGTTCGGATTCGCCATGGCTGCAGTAAGTCCATGTCGTGCTTCGCATATATAGGTCGCATATATGTAATGATGTTAACCACTCTTTAGATGGTCTGCGATCCAGACGCTATTGGAACGATCTCTCTCAGATGTTCTCATTCTGTTAGATTGTTGTGCAGGGGCTGCAAGCGCCACTTTTCCTAATGGCAATAGCATAACGGAAACGATATCAGCCTCTAGCTGGGATGCCATCGCTCCAGATCCCGGGAGATACTCTTTCACCAACTGTTTGATTGAGGTTCTTCACGAATGGAAGCGGAGAATGTTTTCTGCCGCAATGCTACACGCTGAAATCCTCGCACGCCTCAAGCATCCGAGACCTGAGATGTTGAATGGCAAACACTTTGAAGCACGTGCTACACCGGTGCACTTCATGATGACCGCCAATCACAAAGCACCAAGTATCGAGGTGACTCGGATTATACCGCCGGATACTCGCCCCCCTTCGCCCCCTCAAGAATCCGGGTATGAAGACAATGCCCCTAATGGACGATCAGCCGGTCCGCAAGATATCGTCGGGTCCGAGCCGAATGAAGATGTGCCACACGTCATGATTTCACTAGCTCTCGAAGAGGATCAACGCCTCAACATCAACGATTGGCAGCACTGGCTTTCCAGCATACCTGCGCTAGCCAAGTACGTCAAGGTACAAGGGGTGTTCAAAAGCCATTCAACTCTCTTACTTTTGTCAATGCCGGTGATGATCTGGGATTTAATTCCCGAGGACCATGCGTGCAATTTCATAGCATTCATCAGATCAAACAACTTGGTTGCTAGCAGCCAAGGTGGGCCGCGGCCATTAGAGGAAGAGGTAACGACCGATGCCGAAAGAGACACAGATTTACGGTCTATCTATTCGGGAACCACGGCATACTCCCATACGCCGTTCGATCCTAGAGCTAGATTGTCGATGATGTCCACCTATTCGAACAACGGTAAGGCGCCGATGGAGCCAATTTATAGCGGCCTCGAAAGCCCAGTAAGCAGTCGAGGTTACCGGTCGTCGGCAGGCGCGAGATCTATCGACCATCCGTCAGCAAACCGGGGCTGGCCACCCCTTTTCCCTGGGCAGCGCACCTTGCCTGTTGGTTCTCTCCATAAGAGTATGTCTTATGGTAATATAGCGCAACATCTAGTTATAAACCAACGCCAACCCAGACCTCAAAGGAGGACCTCCTTGGCTTCCGTGGCAAGTCAGCCCGAACTCGCACCACACGTCCAAACTCGTTTGGAAGAATACTTCCACGATAACCCGACGCCGACGGTCGCGGTTAAGGAGTTCCTAGCATCGACCCTAGGCATAGAGACTGCGGATATTGACGTGAGTCTTGCTTTTAGGGAACCTTTTTGATACCATACTAACACTGATTAGATGTGGTTCCAACACCGTCGAGAGCAGCAAGAAGTGGACAATAGGCTACGAAGTCTAAAGATAGACGACCATAGCCATGATCCCCCTAAGGATGGCGCCCAGATGATACTTCCTGGACATCTCAATAAGCTGCTAGAGATATTCCCAGCCGGCCAAGTCGTGATGATTGACCTGCGCTCCCCGGATGAATATACGCAGTCTCACATCCACGGTGCAATCAACTTCCGAGCTCCAGCATCGTTTGTATCACGCGCATCCATGGACATGATTGAAAAGGCGCTGCCGGACGAAGCGAGCCGCAGCTCATTCAATAAGTGGTACACCAGCAAATGTGTCGTGTTCTACGATAAGGTGGTCGAGTATACTTGGGAGGCGCCCACGGCCGATGCTCTCTTCCAGAAGTTCAAGAGTAAGGCTTGGGCCGGACAGTGTTTCGTGCTCAAGGGCCATTACCGCGAATTCTCGCACTCGTTCGACAAGTATATCATCGGGAAGAATACGACGAGTAATGCCAAGGAATACCTCGCTAGCCTCCAGGATATATCATGGGATAAGATGGTGAGCCCGATTGAAGAATATCTCAACGAGTAATGTACTGATTCTGCAGCAGAAGGATGAACCCCAGCAATATGAGGACTGGCTGAGACTTCTCGAAGGGGAAGACAGAGTACAGTCGACCGACCTTGTTCCGGCAGTAAAGGCCGAGCGCGTCGACGCGACGGCGAAGCACCAAGATGAAATCGAGGACGAGTTTGAGAAGAGCCAGCCCAAGCTATACAAAGAAGCTATGGACCGCATGCCGGATGGGAATTGGGCCGTAAAAGGTCCGATGGTCGCTCCCCTGGAACGTGGCATAGCTAAGATGCAAGAGGCTGGGAGGAATGCAGGAACAGGTAGATCTGCCGCTCCAGATATCAGACGCACTATGGACATGGGGTCTAAGGGCTCTATTTCGGAGTACGACCTACTCGAATCCGAAGACGAACACTTGAGCCACGAGTCCGCCTCCCTGAGGAAAGTGGGATCCGCGCAACCCGGTCCGGTATCTAAGGTAGCATCTGATGAACCCGTACCGGAGAAGAAGCGCTCCGGGCTTAGCTCCGGCCGTGGCTTTCTCGGCAAGATCATGCGAAGCGGGCGTTCGGATTCTCCGCGATGAGATATATGACCGATAGAGGCCCCGATGATTTGTATCACCATTTATCAGAATTTTCAGACATTTATTGTGGTCACACCTAAGTCTTGGAGAAGGGGAGAGGGCGGCTTTTTCTCGCTTCTTCAGCATCAACATTTACAGCATCTATAAGTGAGAATATGTTTGGGGTGGTCAGGAAACAACTAGCATGATATCCCCGATGACATGTCTATATACTAGGCACCTTTTACTATACCTTGCATGTCTTACGGTTGGGTGGGCGGGATAAATAGGGTTCGGAGGCGTGGGATATTTCCGTTGCCGGATGGTGTACCGTCCCCCCCCCCCCCCCCGAGGAATTTTGGTTTTTATTCGCGAATTGTTTGGATTTATATCTTACATTCAACGACGGGAGGTTCCTAGACCCATCCCCCCTTCGCGGGGAAATAAGAACATTCCATTTGTCTTCGGCCTGAGCGGCTCTTACGGTGTTGTGGCGTTCCAGTATCGGGTTGTCGTTCGTTCAGCCGATGGGAAGACGTGTATTAGTACCTATTCATATAACGACGAGACAAGCATATAAGTTAAACAACACGTTGAATTTTATATATGAACTTACTTCTCCCTTGTCTAGGTACCTATTTTATGTTGCATCACTGCCTAGGAGGTAGTTATGATATATCTACTTTGAGTAACTCGACTCCTCACTTGTGATGCTTGAACGCTTTACCGGTATTTACAAGGCAAGCAACCAATGCTCTGCATGTGACTAACAATTGTTGGACACCAGGTACATGAAATGCAAGACGGCTTGCTGATACCGAGGTTGTCCGGAAGGCTGGCCCCCAAATGTACATGCGTGAAGTCCTCGTAAGGTTGTTTCTGTTCCTTGTATACATGCATGTGTGAATAGAGGTGGAGCAGGCCAAAAGGGGGATCGATAGCTACGCCACGGAGATCGACGAGGAAAGTCGATTGGTGTATTATAGTTTGTGTTGTAAAATCTACTGTACTCTTATGCTGCATACAAGCTCTTTGTTGGCTGTGGTAGGTCGCTGCTCTAGCTGCCGGAGGGTCTCGGTTCGGGAGCGGCTTCGTATTACCGCTCGTGATGAGCCACAGTTTCCGGAGGCAGTCCTCCTATGACCGCTTTCATGAGTAGCGGTGTAGACAGTGCGTTTCTCCCTCGGGTAGCCATGGCTTAAGTGCAACGAGCACTTCGGCCTTTCCATGGCGATGCTTCCGTCAGGGTCACCCCGGGCAGGTAGAATATATCAACGCGAGGGTTCCTGGACCAAACTAGAAAGTGAACTGTATTTCGTACAAAAAAGGGGGTAGGGGGTTGGCATTGCTTGTCTCCTATTTGTCCTTCTCTCTAGCGACCTGTGGCCGTTCCACGGCTCGGTTAGAATTGTTTTGCTCGAGATCTACCAAAACAACTGCTCACAACACGTGTAGCGATCGCATATCCAAGTACATCAGCTCATTCAAGCAATCGAATGACCATGGCGTATCACCTCTCGAGTAACTATAGCATCCCTATCACGAAAGCAGGCTTGGACATAGCCCTGTTGATCATGGGTATTGGATCGAGAATGTTAGGATTAAGGATACCGACGTCGATCCGGGGGACTCGGCTTAGGAGATCTAGGCATCGTAACAGGACAGTCAGCAGTTGACGCAGGGGAGAATTAGCATGATGCGTAGAAGATGAGTGGCGTTGCTCGTCTCCGCTAACGTACCTTATACGTTTCCATATATCCCTACGAAGTACACGGGTCGCTTTCAATGCTTTGGAAGAAGATCCTGGCGGCCTGATGGATGGTTATGGTTCTTTAAATATATACCCCTTGATGTAGGAGCTCTGAGTGTCTCGCAATTAGAAGAGGTCTGTAAGTATGCCATCAGCTTGCAGCAGGATGCTGTGTGCGCTAGAAACAGTGTCCAAGGTGATGTTATTAGTTACGCGTGTAGGAATAGCCACCATCATTACCCCGAGTCTACCATGCCGGACCGAGAAAAGGGGGTGAACGAGCGAGATAGTAGAGATGGTACCGGCTATAGGGGAAAACGTTGCTGACCAGGTCATCCCAGTATCAATATATCTCGATATGCTGGAACTATGAACTGTGATAGTAGCCCCGTAGTCATGTATTCCGTGTTTTGCTGTTGCGTTATGATCATGGGAGAATGTTGACTGTGCGTAAATTGCTCAACGGAGGCGTTGACGGAAAAATGTGCAGACCGCATGTAAAAGCATCGCTTGTACCTACCTCATTAAAGCCACCAATGAAGTGCTTGTCATGATATGTCCTCTCGAAACCTGTAATATATCTAATAAATATACCAGATTGATATACAAGTCTATCTCCAGCGGTATTTGCGACGGGGATATGCAAATACCTAGGCATATAATCGTTTACATGAGAAACGCATACAGTTAGAAGGTAGCTATAACGATGTCTTTTTGGGGCGGCTGGCCTCTTATTCCGAGAAGACTAGAAAAGAGACACGACTCGTAGAAGCACCGAACCTTGGATGACTGCTCAAGTATAGTCCTACTAGGAGGTAGGTGGCATACTAGCCTGCGAGGGGAATATGTTTCTGAATCTACGGTTTCTAAGTGCCTGACTGGTCCTCTCTTCATTGGAAAATAGGGGGCAGATTGTAATCCTCAGGAGCTCTGACCGCCTAAGCGCCACCTACCCACTGGAAGGACTCAGCGTAACCAAAGGATCGACTAAGTAGATGAGTCCAAGAATACTGATTGAACGATGCCGTGTATCAAGCATACCAACTTAGGTTCTTGGATATGCCCCTATTCCTTCAAGACCAGGGAAGTGAGTCATTCATGGTTGAATGCATATCCCCTTCTTCATTCCACATGTAACTCATCTGCGTCATGTTTTCCCGTCCATTGCTGCCGCTGATGCTCCCGTGACGACGAACTCACGACAGATGCGAGCCCCGAAATGCACAAATATGACTGCTAGGAATACAGGCACAGTGATTAAGCCATCAGGGGCACTGCTTCTGCCGACTCTGTAGCCCCCAAGCCCGACCCCCTATTCGCTAACATGGCTCGTTTTGGTTTACACTTCGCTATGCCAACGCTGGCCGGGGATTCGCTAGCGAACATGACATATCGCACGTTGCATAGGTACCCACGGACGCACATACACACACACGCGCACACACATAACACAGTCATACACACATACGTCCGTCTAGGCGCCATGTATGGACACGCTTCGCACGTGTGACATGTTACCTTCCAGTCTCTTCTACGTCAAGCCCACTCACCCCTGACCGACCCCGTGGTCCACGGCTCGGTCTCTTTCTCCCCCGGCCTGCTCTTCCCCGTATGAATACAGTTCCAGATCGCGTCCGACCCCGTCACTGGTTACCACGAGGGAATGTCGATCGCGGCAGGTCGAAAAAAAGAGGGTCTATCTAGACCACGGCCCATTGCTACCACACGCCGTTCCATCCGGAGGCCCAGCTTGGCGTACAGCAGCGAGGATCACCTAGACGCACCGGCCGTCTGCTGTATGCACGTCTCTCCTCCCTTTCTCTCTTTCTCTCTCTTCTTACTTACCCCCTCGTGACCTCGCGCGTTTCTTCCCGAATCGAACTGCAATACCGAAGGAACGCCACTTCGCCAGTCGAACAAGAACCCCGGCAAAGGTGTGGCTGGTTTTTTCCTTCGAAGCCCCCCGGCAAAAATTTGGAAAAAAACAAAAAAGTGACATCTCATGCAGCCCCGTGCATCATCTCACAGATAGGTATGTCAAGCAGGCAAGGCAAGGCGAGGCGAGGCGAGGCGAGGCAAGGCAAGGCAAGGCAGGGTCCTGGGCGATCCTGGGAAGGAGGCGGCAGAAAAGTTGCATATTTCGAAACCTGGGGGGGGGGGGGGGGGGCGCGCGGTTTTATAAAGAAAAAAAAAAACCAATAAATTACCAATTGTAAGCGCGCACCATGTTAATTGCGCGCCCCCCAAGGCCACGGGACGCACCCCCGCCCGCGCCCCCCCCCCCCCCACCCCCCCCCCCCCCCCCCGCGGGGGGGGGGGCCCCCCCCCCCCCCGCGCTGTTTTCTAGATCAAATCACATACCTAGCATATACCTATGGGACGCGCTCTCCATGTAATATGCGCGCCGGCGAAGGCATCTGGATACTCTCCGGCCTTTGTCTGCCGTCTTGGTGACCATTTTGCACGGACGGCACTCCGCGGAGCTGTCAGATCCTATTGGGAGCTTCTCTCCCTCCCCCCCCCGCGGGTTCGTGTTCTTTTTCGCTCCCGGACCGCCTCTCTCGATTGAGAGGAGATGAGGGTGACGACTGCATGCGTTCCTGAGACAGAACCGAGATGGGCTCGAACATGGATCCGTCCCCCGTCGACAATCTTCATCTCGAACGATGTCTGTGCGTCTGTGTGCCGTCCGCGTGGGATAACTTTTTTTCTTCTTTCACCGGCGCACACGGCAGTTGGAGGCTCTCTCTTCGTCCCGGGCTGAAACCGCAGAGCGGCCGGTGAGGAGGGTTCTTCTGCCATGCGACAGCCCTACGGGCAGAGATTCCCAAACGGGACAGGAACGGCTGCCAGGCCGTTGCAGCACGCTGACGCGCGGCGCAATGCGCTCGATAGGTCATCTGTCAATTATGGGCAAAGCCCATACCTACCTAGATAGGTAGGTTTGCTTGTCGATTACGTAGTAAGAGGAGAAAATTTGTCACCGTTTTTTCTTCACGCTCCTTTTCTATCTCTTGCGCATCTACATAGTACAAGTACATAACGCCACGGCATGTGTAACCAAGGACCCCTAAATCGGCATGCTGGTCTCGCTTAAAGGACGCACAACGTTCCCTCGATACGAATACAATATACGTCAGTTCTCCCATACGTGGTAATCAAGGAGGACCCCGAGATATCACGGTTACGTAGTCCCGTTGCCTCGGAAGTTGGAAAAGAGACAAAAGCTAGATAGGCTGATAGGCTGTCCTACCGAGTAGGGGGATTGGGGGAGGACGGCCCGCGAATGATTGATTTGGTGGGTCAAGTTCCAACACTGGCATACCGTGGACGGACCATGGCAAAACAAGGGTCCAGACCAAAATCCTCTCACTTTCGGTTTGGCTCAGGCACCCCTACACCCTGTCATGGATTGACATGCCCGCCTCTTGCTCTATGATCCACACGTGTCAGAAACGGGTCCCGTTCCCCCCCTAAGCTATGATACTTGCTCATAACAAGATAGCATATACCAAGGTAGGTAGGTGGAAAAGAATGGGCTCGCAAGGTAGAAGATGGTAGTAGTCGGAAACTACCTACCTAATTCTCTTGCCTCGTGGCATGATACTTTCCTCTTTTCTTCCTTTCCGTCCAATGTAGTCGGCAACGGGAAGAGACGAACGAAGAAAAAAAAAAAAAAACCAAGAATCGAAGCCTCCTTTAATAATGGAACTTCCCGCGGCTCCACGATCCACAGCACCCTCCCGACACCTCGAACCGCCGGAGGAACCCCGTCATCTTTTGGCCTGGGGCCAGCAGATGGGTAGGTAAAATACCACCGTACGATGCCAATGCGACCATAGCTACGGTAGCAACAGATCTCTGTCGCAGCCGGGGGATTGGCCCTTGGGGGCTGATTTCCTTTTACGCGGGACCCGGGGGATGGACGTTAAGTAATCTTGTTAATGGTTAAGCGAGCGCAAGGAGTGCAGGCTTGACAGTTGACAGGGTATGTGATCCTGAGATGCGATTCGGTCGTCAGATACGTATGTGACGTGACAGCCAAGGGTTCCTTGCACGATTGCCATCACGTCGTTCCCAATTCCCATCATGATTGACCTTTGACAGGGCGCTTGGGCCTCGCCGTGAATGCTGCTGCAGTGCTGTTCGTATATATCATACCGCACACCTTCATATGCCGTGCATTACCTTACATATCTACCTCCTGGCAGTATCGTGTGTATGTCTGCTTTTACGTGCATTCGTCCAAACACCAAAGGTCTCAAACAATCTGGATTGGGTCAAATTCGGTCCTTTCACGATGATCCCACTTCTTCCATCTCCGCTGTTACGAGATATACATAGTAATACTTGCTGAGATAGGGAGGTATGTATACCCGTGAATAACTGGAAGGACTGAACCTCATCCCGATAACTTTTGCCGACGTTTGGATGCTGATCTTTATCTTCGGGGCGATCGCGCGAGTGTGGACTTTTCGATTCGGCCATTTTAGTCTCGTCGTTTCGCAAGATACGCTACCAAACTACCAACCATGTGCTTACGTTGCCTTCTCCACGGGCCAAGAATCCCAGAAGAGGTCAACCCCCCCGGGCTTCTTTTTTGGCTGGCAGGTACCTACCCCCTTGCGTCCTGTCAAATCCTTGACAGGCATCCCGGCTTCCGCCCTCCGCGCAAGATCTGATACCGACAGGGTGTTCTATATTAGTCTAGGCTCTATGGGGCCCATGCCAGGCTCTCGGTTTTCCTTCGTGGTAGCGATTCGAACTACTGCCCAGTCGAGCAATCCTGTCCGCTATTATATCGGCCCTTTTGGGAAGTTGTCAATGTCGACATGGCTTCGAAAGCCTCCATCAACTACCTGTTTTGGCACCTTGGGAGCGGAGTTTCCAACTAGCTCGGGGCTAGATATATTGTGCCCGCCTGCGAGAGAATGAAAACAGATGATCTCCATTGCGTCTTGCTCGCGGCGAGAAGATGCTGCAAGAGTGACGTTTTCAGGCTACCAGCTCGCAGGCTAGAAGCCGAATTGTGGGCATATTGCCTAACGCGATTGGTCGCTGTGAGCGCTCACCGGTGTAGGATTGACCGAGGGGAACCTGGCCTCGCACTTCTAATAGGTAAAACTTACCGAGTTTGCTGAACCCCCTTCGGAAATCTGGAGACGGGGCATACGGAGTTAACATTCGACTCGCCTTTTCACTTCATGACAACGCGGCTTGCCTTGCGCCGTAACATGTATGCAGTGCCTATTTCGCCGAATTGCATGTGAGGGAAGCGGTGTGTAAATCCCAGCGCCTTCTAGGTCATGGTCTGACCACCTCACTGGGAGTGGAGGGTCGTCATGTCATGGCATGGCAATGCTGTAGCCTCACCAGAACATCCAGCGAATATCCCACCGCGACGGAAACAATCCATGCCGTATCAAATCGGGGCTTATATCCACGGGATGAGACCACAACTCCGAACGGCTACCTGTTCCGTATAATGGCTCCGGCCAGACGTGATCCGACTGACTGAACCAGTAAGAGATGACTCTTGCCTGCGTGCAAGGCATACTGTAGACCCTAGGCTTCTTCTCGACGTGCTGATTGAGCCAGCTACCGCAGTGTACCTAGTGTAGCGAACGTACGATTTCGACGCAGGGAGCATGCATGTGCTAGTTTCTAACGATATCGCCACAGATGAGATTCGAGAAACATTCTCCATATCCAGATAGACCCGCCTTGCATAATTTAGATACCCGAGCCTTCTTGACATGTTGTAGAACTCATGTCTGCAACGAGGCGCCTCTCAAGAGTAAAAGGGCTTGTCGAAAGGTGGAGATCTTCGCAACATGCATCGAAAAGCGGGCCAAGATGTTGTGAAATATATATTCTGTATACCGATGACGACCAAGTCGGCTTCTAACCTTACCAACTAACAATTGGTTGAAGTTCGAGCAGGAATTTGCGTTCAACGATGTATTTGGCTTAAAGGGGCAACGGTTTCTACAGCCAGGTGATGAAGGTATAAGACATGCAGCATGCATATTTCCGATAGGCAGCCTCAGATCTCATGGTGTTAACTATGAAAATGACATGTCTCATCGTTTAATAAGATGAGACTCCTGTCGTGCTAAGACCTCGGAGTTGCCTCGCAGAAGAAGAAATCGACATGCTTGAAACGTACTAACGAGCATGCAGGACTATCTAATTACCCAGACTGAAGAAGGGAGTTCTTCTCAGCTGGGAGCTTGAAGTCGTAAATATGACAAAACCAGAGAGGGAAGAGCCGTAAGATTCGCTGATAGGACGTTTATAACTTGAAGCGAACTTTCCCTCAAGTTATGCCGGGGATATGTGAGCATGAGGACATGGGATAGTATCCGGTTCCACTTTGCCAATATGGCAGGCAATAGTTACCTTCCAGGCTGGCTCAACATTTAAGGATCAGGGGAGTATTCATACATACTGATAGTTGATGCAGTAGGGGATAACTGTGCTAGTTCAGATCGTGAACCTTGGAGGTACTCGTGTTACCGGTGCTGCCAGTAGAACTGGATTCCAGTTCACTGATATCATTCTCCACGTTTGCGGATGGATGCGTTTTTTTTGGAACCACGAGGAACCCTACCAAGCCATGCAAGGAGCCGTTCGTGCCTCCTGGAATGGCGGTGGAAATGTCGTTCAACCCTGACATCTGGGCCAATGTAGCGCTTGTCACCGTTGCAGTAGGTAGCCAGCAGTCATCTAGAAAAGTTGTGAACGATAATGCTAAAAACCGTACGGGGGCGCTCGTTCGTCTAGATGTAATATCCTATTACTCCAACTTTGCAGTATTGATCCACGGATGCCCGCGGCCGTCTGCGAGATTGGCGATATCGTGCCAACGACCCATCATTACCTTGTGTATCCGTATTGTGCTTGATGTATGAGTATCGTCAGAATAAGAGTCAAGGGGTTTTAGTTGGCGTCGAAAGTTTGAAAGGATAGTAACACCGGACAAGATAGCTTTGTATGCATCACACTAGAACTTGAAAGCTGTTGAGGTCTCGAGTCTGAAAGCCGCGGGTCAGAAGACTGTCCTATCTAGCCTGCTTTGGATATGGCTAGTACGGTGAATAAATAGGGCTGATAGACTGAAACTGTGTCGGTGTAGGTATGCTAAGGACCGATGGAGAGCTTTGACACGTCCATTTACGCATGCCGTAGTCCCCGCATTAGGTATCAAAAAGCACCTTTACCCTCTCTTGCTTTTAGTAAATTAAATCCGGCTGGTACACAAGACGGTAGGCAATCCCGAAGTACTAGGCGTTTGTGCCGCCGGCGTATGTATTCGGGTGGAAATCGATAGTGAATGTCGGATTGCAGGCACGTTGTTCCAGAAGCAAGGGAAACCAACACCAAGTGGTTACTAAATGGCAAGGGTAGACCCGTAGGTGCGGAATCATCCTGGCTCTATGCATCACATCTTTGCCAGTTCTAGGTATTGTCGCGAAGTCGCGAATGGCAGGGCCCATGAGTCCACCGCGTCCATGTGGGCGTGTGGGCGTGTGGACTTGTGGGCCGATGTATGTCTCTGATAGCAACGGGTCAGGATGAGCTCTGACAAGGATGTTTGACTCTTGTATAAGCAGGTAGTGAGGAGTTCGTCGACGGAGCAGATACGGCACGCATGTCTCTCTCCCTCTTCTGCGTGGCAAGCAGAAAAAAGAAAGGAGAGAGACAGGGCGGCGACTCATGTTATGAAGAACGTGCCTGCGTCACCCAGACGAGGACACGAGGTGGTTGCATACATGAGACATATGGCTAGCCTACCTAACGTATGCGGGTCTTCGAGTCGCCGCATGAGTTTAGGCGCATCTGATCGCTGTCAACCGGATGGTAGCTCTGTCATTGGTCCATGAGCGAACGGATAGGAACATTTCAGCCAGGGCCTCGGGTGTGACAAGTGGTCGTGACAGTGCCCTGGATGCAGTAGACCGTTGTGGCAGGCGATAAGTTGATAGGGATGCTCTGGGGATGACAGGGAGCTGATAGGATAGAAGATGCGCATCATGATGCAGCTGCATCGAAACGAATTCGTTGGTAATGACCATTCTGGGCTGATTCGGATCTCGTGTTCAGCCTATAACGATGCACAACATGTAATACATGAGATGCGTATCGTTGCGAAATATCTCACACAGTAACAGTAACCTAGCATCTACGGACGGAAGATGCTGTTGAGAGATTAATGAGATTAATGAGAAAAGACGTGGGGAGTTTCGTGGGGGACCAGGGGAAGGGCGGGGACACTAACAGCACTAAGTGCGCTAAGTGCACTAAGTGGCTTAGTATGAATTATATAAGCAATAGCATATTATTAATTATTAAATGCGGCTAAATCACGTCAGCCACAGTCGGAGCTCCGATCCCGTTAGTCGGCTCTGCGGTTCCGATGAATGCAAAATGGGTTAGCCGGGTTAGGTACTAGCAATGGGGATCTTCCATGCAAAATGGGGTAAAGAACCAGACTGATGTTTTACCAACAAAGTCAATTATGTTTATTCTTCGCTCCGTCCGACCATGATCGAGTAAGCAGAACACAATAAAGCAAAGCAGAGTTTATTGCACCATTTACCTACTAGGTAAAGCATAGACTGATAGACTGATATATTGATATATTGATATACTGGTAGACTGGTGAACCGGTAGGTAGATTAGGAGCTAAGAGTTCGTGTGCCTATTCTCTCTTATTGTTATCCGGGGTGACCCTTGTCGCCGATCGAAAAGTCGAAACCCATTGTTGTCGAAGCATCCGTAGTAATTTCGAAGATGGACATACTAGAATAGACCAACCTTAAGGGTAGCATCTCGAAAGCCTTGCCGCCAAAACTCGAATTAAGTCTATCTAGGTATGTAAATCGTATGACTTGGTGGAACTCGATACCAGAATGTCAGGTACCTAGAAGGAAAGCAGGCAGATACACAGGCACCAGGCTAGAAAATGGCCGAGTCTCCTCAATCTCCGGTGGCTTGATTCGTGTTACGGGGGCGTTTGTATTATGTGCCAGGCAGAAAAAAGAAAAAAGACGTTGGCAAGGGTTGGGATGTGACAAGTGACGGGAAAAGATCAACGTGACGGGACCCGGGAACCGGGTTTGCGCTATGGATCCGGATTCATTGACCTGCAGCTGTTCCGCTGTCGCTGTCTGCCCTCTTGTGCTCCAACAACGTAATTGGACGAGTCGGTGTTGTGGCACACATACATACCACACAGCCAACGTTAGGAGCACAAGGGACACAGGGACACAGGCAGACAGGAACGCAGAAAGGAGCAACAAGGCGCTTGGGCGCACGGGATGGGCTCAAGTCAACCGCCCCCAGCTTCTCGGGATTGCGAAAAGAAGACCCTTGCTTCGAAGGGAAGAGATCTGCGACCCCTTGTCAAACCGCGCAAACTTCAGATCGCAGCTTAGGATTATTGGGACCAACCGGATCCAAGCATCGCGAAGCCTTGACATTTCCAAGAGGCGCACCAGAGGTGTCCAGCGTGGGACCACTACGGCAGGTCAATCGAATGTCAGAATTCCGCATCTGCGTATTATGCAGTAGTTCTATTCACTACCGTGCAACACATACGGTTCTGCTCCGCATAAGCCACACCCAAATGGCTTATGAAAATTCCTACAATCATCGTCGCCCTCGTGGCGATGTTTCTTTTTCTTCTACTTCTTCGTCCACGTAAATTGGCATGCGTCACCTGCATATGTGTACACCAATAGGTTGTGACATGAGCGGAGTTCGGTTCGTCATGACCTACCCCATTCTGTCTGTCAGTGGTCCGCAGTCTTTCATGCTCACGGAGTAGGTAGACGGGGCCCACGATGCAAGCCTCGGAAAGTCAAGGACTAGAATCCATATGTAGATCCATCATGAAGCGCCTAAGAGAAAAGTACTAGTTGCTATCATCAATGTTCTCGATATCGGACGGCTCATGCGTGACTCGGATCTTCCTAAAAAGGGCATTCTACTTCTCAATTCGCCTTGGCAGGCCCCATTCGAAGGAGACTTTTGCCACGGTATGAGGCAGAATTGACAGTACGGGGTCGTCTCTTGCAAGTAAATTGAGGAGGAGTAGTAACCACATATTCACATATTACTCCTATGGGGAGGGGAGGGTTGCGATGAACCAATCACGAGAGAGATCATGACTTAGGCGCACCACACGTCGGCACCGATCTGTCTTGCAGGATGGACTGGCGTAGATCGGTGACAAGTGGGCAGACGGGGTACGGGGATTTTGCCGAAAGTATGTATGCTAATTCAATGAGATTTGACAGGCCGGCTAGACTGGCCGGTCTGGCACGTCTGGAGAGGCAAGAGAGGATCATCACGTACCCATCGGGGCGGAGGCCACTAGTATCACAAACTGCGAACCTATAGTGCGCCCCATATCATGCCATGCATGCCCGAATTGTCGTCGCCGCACCCCTTAGTGTGCCCCCTTGGCCCCCTTGGCCCTTGGCCCCGTTGCACCCCGTTGCCCCCCCTACCCTCCCAGCCCTCCTAACGGCAATCCACCTTAACCTTAGTACGTGCCGGGAAGGTGAGGTCGTTTTTTTCTGATTATTCTATTCCCGCCTTCACCCGCAGCGATGCCATGACTCGACGTTCCACACCCAGGAAACCAACCAGCCAACGTCCCGAGCCAGTTACCAGACCTGCGGAACGCATCTAAGGTTCGTTAGCTTCATGCGAATCATGCCTGTCAATGCCAGGAGGCTGCCACGTTAGGCTCTAGGAGGGATAGAGTCGGAATACCGAGGGACTCTTTGGAATGATTGATTGCCTTTCTACTCGGTGTTTGTTCACCTAAACGAATGACAAGACCAGACCGTTAAGGTTTCGGCTTATGACTCGCCTTCGCCAATTGAAATTTTCCGATCCCGTTGTGTGCAGAGGTTGCAGATGTTGCAGATGTGCAAATGTGCAGATGTGCAAATGTGCAGATGTGCAGATGTGCAGATGTGCAGATGTGCAGATGTGCAAGTGCGCAATGTGCATAGCCTGATTGGGGCTCAACTTGGATCGTTACGAGATCAATGGTCTTTCATCAAGAATGCAGGGGGAGATAGGGAGGGATTACTACCGCCGAGGTTAATTCCTGTCTACTGCTCGTGCGCTTTTCAGAATATAGCCTGAGGTCGCCATTACATGTAGGTCTGAAATTGAACTTTGCATTGGCCAAGGAGGAAAACAAATGAAAAGCAACTTGCTACCAGAAACAGAGTTGCTAAGCTTTCTGTGCTTTCTGTAAACATTAAGGTTGCCCTGAATGGTGCGTGGGTGGAAAAGGTAGGGGTACACTTTAAGCAGCTTGGCTTAAGCAGCTTGGCACGTTTCCCTCCCATTGACTTTTCAGTTGACTTTCGGATCTGACATAATCATAATTCAATCGATCCCCCAGTCCCCTGGATCTTACATTCGACCGTCAAGCGTCCCGACTCTTGTCTTGACGAGGACTCTGTCTTGACAAATGCTTCAAGTCTCAAGTCTCGTTCCCGAGATCGAGGATACACACGGATACAACCAACCATCTCACATTTGGGCCTACTAAAAGTCTGAGAGTAAGAGGCAAAGCCCAAGCCTCTAGCACTGACTCGAGTCGTGTCATAAGTACAACTAGTTTCGTACTGTTTCGTACTGCTCTAGCATCTAGCAGTTCTTCGCTTGAACCTACATACGTATCATACTCCTCGACCCTTCAACTACGCTTTTTTAGAGTTCATACCGTCGATTGGGAAGTGTTGGCATTTGCCTTAACTCAACCACTAGCGGTGCCGAGTCCTTGGGGCGCATCTGCCTATCACCTGGCCTGGAAGATGTCCTGCCCTGCGTCCCAGAAGAAGGTTTCTGCAAACCGACCACGCTCATATTGGTTAGGGATCATGTCCTTTAGGCCTTATGATGCAACATGCCCGTCATCACGCTTGGGTATCGTCTGTGCATACTGTACTATGTAACAGCGAGCGCATGTCCCGAGAACTATCTAACTACCGCTAGGCGGATAGATCTAAGCTAAAAAACAATCTACCCATGTGGCGTGTGTCCTGTGAACAGAACAGGATACTCACATCAGTCACTTTAGTCGCGGCGCATCCACGGCATGAGATGGGCTGTTAGGAGGGAAGAATTCGATCCGGCCTTCGAAATGTAACGCACAATGAACATCACATTGGTACATATGTATGGAAAGCCAACCCCGGTAGCCATCTTCGGGCAATTTCATCTGGCACCAAAGTAATAACCGTCACGGTCCGGGGTTTGACCCATGTCTGCACGTACCATGTATAATGTCTACCATGGTAGCATGGCTGCATATATGCTAGGTATGTATACTATGTACGTAAGGTAGGTATGCGTATACTTCGATACTACCACCGACGCTTCCCCTTCCTCTTCCTACTGTGGTTGTGTCACTCGCTTCCCTGACGTTCCCTACACTCCCTACACTCCCTACACTCCATACACCCTTCTCCATATACCAAGCGCTCCACTAATCCACTACCATCCAGCCAAGCCTGGCCTGATGCTTCTAGACGGCGAGACTTCTTGGTCGCAGACCGTTAGACACCGTCGGGATCGTGTGCGCTTCGAACAACCTTATAGCGTACCTACAAGTAGTCCACAAACATTATCATCGTACGCCAGCGTGCCGCATCTCTACGCTACCAGGTAGGTAGACTCGAACTTTCAGTCTCATGGCCCACCTCTTACCTAAGGTAAGATCAGCTCAAGTCCTCTGTGGGGTACAAGTACAAGCTTACAAGGCAATTACACATAGCAGCTCGTACTAGGTATGGATGGCTACTATGGGCTTATGGCCGCCTAGGTACTACTATGGGTACTATGATAGCTGCGGGACAGCTCCCTCTTCATCGTTCCCTGATGCCTGTCCTAGCATCTGCTACGGTATAACCATCCTTGCTCATGCCTCGCATCCAGACCTCTTTACGGTTTAGTCAGTTCATCGAACACATGCCGCCACACCTTTATAGATGCTCCCCATTTTCATCCATGTACATAGAAAAGCCTCTTGCCTCCTTGCTGATGCGCCTCATCTGTTTTCCTTTATACTATTGTAGCCAAGTATATTTCACCTTTCTGTCTACGCTGCCTACGTCGAGTCAGGACCATCTAGCTATCTAGACGTCGGACCTTTCCACTTATATATACCTATACCTGCCTGGATATCTACCAAGACAACCGCCACATATATTTGTCCTTGCCTCTCAGACGGAGCACCCTCAAGTCGCCATCTCAGGACTTGTAAAGAATCAATGGTCGCATAAAGATTGGGGACGAGCGAGCAAGGAAGGTCTCAAGAACCGGCGACTTGCCGAAACGAGTCGTGTCCTCCATCTTGGGCGCTTATCTCTGGGATACTTTTATCCTGTCCTTCCTTTGCAAATATCTGTTGAGTGAAGGTGAGTAGTAGCCACTTTTTCTACCAGAAACAATGCATATATCATGCTAGTCTTTCTCGGAAAGCTGACCAACATTCTTTTAGGTATCACACTGGACGCAAGACACGTAGCCATCTAAAATATGTCTCTTCTTGCCATGGCTTCTCCGCAACATCATCACCGGCTCCCTTACGAGTACCGGAACCCCTTTGATTTAGTACGGCAGCATGTTCATCCTGAGCAGCCACCTAGCAGACGGAACGATGTTGCCTTGCCATCAATTGGACAGGTAGAGCATATCGCCCTCGACCAAAGTATCCTACTAACTGAATGCCAGGTCTTCCCAGAATTTAGCACCAGAACACATTATTCTGTATCTAGTCCCACTGAGGCCTCTTTTACTGGAACGACGAGTCCCGACTACATCCATTCACGTTCGCCATCCCGTCAGAAGTGGCCGCGGTCCTATGGATTGGAAAAAGATGTCCAGGTTCCGAGAGTATGGAATGGTTCAAGCGATTCGCACGAAGACAACTACCGGCGACGATCACCGCCCAGAGGACCATGGAACCATTCGCCTCCCGGTAGCCCGCCTAGCAGGAACGGCGCCCTGCCGCTTATGCAGAGACTCACGACCTTGGAGCCTCTTGAACGGGTCGAGGCTCGTCCCACTCTCCCAAGGCTAGAATTTGACCGGAGTACGAGCGAGGCGCATCGATTTCGAGGTCGCGCCGAGGATGATTACGCTCAAGAAACGAGAAGACCAAGCATGGCGAGCAACTATGGTCATGCATCGGATAGGGAGCCCGCTGTTTACGAGCAGGCTAATTACGGCCACCAAATCCGGCACCCTAGTCGAGGACATTCCTTGTCTGTCGGATCGATAGTCCACCCTCCCCGTGAGAGGACGCCATTCTCACCGGTACCGTATGGCACTCGATATCATCACGAGCCTTATATGCGCGTGGGCGAGTTTGGGACGGGAATGCACGCCGACAATAGGCAACGAAAACGGCGCGGTAACTTGCCCAAGGAAACCACAGACAAATTACGATCCTGGTTTCACGCCCATCTCCACCACCCCTACCCCTCAGAGGAGGAGAAGCAGAGTTTAATGAGGCAGACGGGCTTACAGATAAGTAAGTTCAATCTTGCCTTTGAGTCTACATCTCGAGTCCTAGGTGGGAACTAGTAGTCTTTCAATGCTCGAGACCGCGATTTCCAGGCTTGTGCATTAGCTAACAAAGGTTTTGTAACAGATCAAATATCTAATTGGTTCATTAATGCGAGACGCCGTCAACTACCAGCCATCATGAACAATGCCCACGCCGAGTCCAGTGCTAGGGCTATAAGAGGCAGCTCTGGTGGTCTATTGGCTTCTACAGAACGACTTGAATACGACTCGGATGTTAAGCAATACGATTCGGATACCAAGCCTCTGAGTGACGGCGAGGTGAGCAGTTATCATGACATGGAAAGAGACATAAATCGACGGAGAGTAGACAAGAATGGCAGGGGCAGCATATGAAAAGAGTAGATCTACAACCCCACGCGGGTTTGCATTATCTTGTTCCCACAAAGGCTGCGAGATGCATATTCGACCTTACCTATAGCATGGCATTATGATGGATCGGACCAACCGAAAATTCTAGGCGTATGGGAGTTTAAGACAACGGAGCGAATACCAACCATTGGCGGATCAGGCGCAACGGGACGGGTAGATTGGGAATTGTTAACCGGTCGACTACATTTTACGATGCAAGCGGTAGCTGTATATTACCCTGAATTGATTAAAGTGCTTTTCATCGTCAGGTTGAAGGATTACGTGGACCTGTCTTGTATGCGTACCGCTGCTAGGATTTAGCCTCAACAGCGAAGTACATATCCGGGTGATAAAAAGACGTCGACTCCTAATATCGTTTACCGGGCCAACACCTGCACCTTGGGTCTAGCTTTTCTTGACCGGGTCGTTCCCGACCCAAAATTTGACTTACGATTCCTCCAACCACAGATTGGGGTCCGTTCCGAGGGTTATCCTAGATCTACCTAGCGACACCAGGATAGTCGCACCGGTATATAGAAAGGCTACAGAAGAATATATTGTCTTGCATGCCGCCCCTTCCGATCGATAGATTAACTGCAGATGTCCGCGAGGGTGGAAAGCTGCTTTCCTCGACATCGGTTGGCTACCAGGAACACATCGTGACGGCCACCTAATCTCACCGCATCGCACAACAAGCTGGGATTATCAGCCGGCGGCAGGCACATCTCTACAAGGGCATTCGGATGACGACAGAGGTTGCAGAACAGCTGACGTGACGTGACGTGCCTCTGGAGTGGTCTGCTTTGGAACCCAGAAAGCTGTGAACCCGAGAATGTACTCACTTTTGCTCTGCACGGCAACATGTCGTGTCATCCGCTCGCGTTGCCGCACCCAGTCACCGATTCGACAAAGTACCACTGGCTCGGTAGCCGATATTCACCCACCAAGGGAAGAAGAACCCATCGATGCAACAGCACGACGGGATCTAATCGACTCTAGGCGAACACAGCAGACGGAGTCGTCCCCGCTCCCTTGGATACGGGACCCGTCATCGGGGATCTGGCCAGATGCTCCTCGATATCACCACGAGTGCCGTGATACCCAAAACCTAGCACCTGGTCATTCTGCTACGGAGGTTACCGCTTGGTACCTTGTAGGTGGGTTAGACGCTAGACACTAGACGCAGATAGCATTGATCGTTGGGTAGGCTGGTAGGTTGGACTAACGTGCATTAGCATGACATCTCAGGTGCTTTAGCTGCTTAGCCAAAGAGACCTAGTGTCACAGTCGCATGCTTACGGTTCGTCCTTTATGTAGGTGTACCAGAACAGACATGGCTCTTATGCAGGTATTACTAAATAGGTGGGAAGCTGTTGACATACTCTCTCACCTACACATATGTACCTACACCTTACACATACCACACATCGGACGAGCCGTGAAGCTTTCACTAAAGTCTATGGTGGTTCGTGCTCAAAATGTGATAGACCAATGCGTTCCCCCGTGGGCACGGATCTCCGGACAAGTTGAGCCCTTGTCTTGAGACATGGCGTTTTCTTCGGACAAAACCCCGAGTCAATGTCTTTTAAAATTTAGGGGACGGATCCCTCACCCCTCCCCTCAATCTCCCCCCTCCCCTTTTTTTCCCTCTATGTACTTAGTTCTAAATTCTCAAGTCATGTCTTAAAATAATCGATGATGACATCTGAAACAATTTCACTTGAGCCGCGCTGGAGAATAAAGCGGTTATATGTGACGGTTATATGCCTTTGTCGTCACACGCCCCTGGAGATGTCGCTTCCACGATAGATGCATCACCCCCGGCCATTCACACTGCAGATAGCATATATTGAAGGGCATTCGCTTGTATTCCCTGCTCAGGCAGCTAGGGTGCGTAGATTCGTCGCAAGGTCGTTAGATCCCACGATGGAGTAGACTAGGTACATCTTCTCCTCGAGTTTACCCAAGCCGTCTCGGACAACTCTTGCGTCCTCATTGTCCGATACTAGTCTTCTGAGGCGGAAGCTTAGCATTGTGTCTCGCCCCAATTCTAGGTGGATGGAGAATTTTCGATGGGTCACCTAAATGTACCTAGCAAAGGGTAGTGGCATGCAGGTTCTTGTAGGTAGTGCCAGTGCGAGTACTTTGTAGGATGCAGTTTGGCCAGATCATCCCGAAATCAAATATCCATCCATCTAATGGGTAGCTTTGAGACCGCCGCTACTGACAAACCTAACTCTAACTGATGCTGTCTAGGGAGCTTGCTGGCAGCCGGGGACGGCCTGAGCAGGGCCCGAGCTTTCTCTATGCCGGTATTGGAGATGGGAGATCTAGAAGTGTTGAATATCCCTCCACACTTTGACCTCTCTTCCCAACATACCACTCTCGCTATATTAACTATGAGCCGGCATAAAACGTGGGGGCAGTTTGATATGAACACATAATCGGGAGCATACCTGGTGTATTAGTCTACACCGGTTATGTTCTTGCATTTACTATCGCCGGGCATGGAGTTTTCCTGTTGCTTCGATGGCACAGCAACCCCTTTCCTGCTGTCAATCATTTATCCTTGCAGATGAAGGTAGATTGACAACCGGCTCTTCGTCTTGAAATTTGGTTTCACTTCACTGCGGCAAATTGCCACTAACTCCCTACATTACCCAGTGCGAAGTAATGACTTTGCTTATCTGGAAGAGGGCGTGAAGAGGGCGTGAAGAGGAAAAAATACTATTCGAAGTACCTAGCTACCTCCTACGGGAAAAGGATCAAACCCGAACCCGACCCCTTGGGACGGAAAGCCCACCCGGCCAACGAACAGCTCTCCTAATATGGCATAGACTTTATAGAACATGAGGAGTCATGACTCGGAAGCCGCCGAGCCCTTTGTCGACGGGACGGATCACGACCCGGCCCAAGTTAGCGAGCTGTCAAAAGGGACCCCAAAAAGTTCCTAGCCTCCACGTACTATACTAGCCTGCATCTCCTATGCCGAGACCTTCGAGACAGCTTTTCCCACCGCGCTTCTAGACTTCTCTAGAACCGATTTTAGGCTCTTGGAAATGGTCCTACAATAGCGGCCCAACCAATATTCGCGGCCGTCTAAAGCAAATACGGTTTTGCCTTTACTGCCAGCCCTAGCCTAACCAGCCTAAGCGCCGGTCTTCACACTCCCATTCGTTCCACGGCTCCTTACGGAATGCCGGCCTTGATCGAGGATGATCTACTGATCTACCACTTGTCACTTGGTCCCTAGTTGCCCCATCGCCTAAACCATCTCCCAGTACGGCTAATAACCGGGCTCGTCGTCGTCAACTGCCAGCTAGAAACCGTAAGCCTTCCGTACCGAATGGGTTTCTCAAGTAACATGCAACGCATGAGTATTCCGAGCTGTCGTACTACGCTCAACGGGTCGAAAACCCTCTAACTGGATTCCGCCGGGCTATGCCCCTTGACTCCCTGACTCTCTGACTCCTTGGGGATGCCTAGCTGAGCAGCGGGCTAATCATATTCCATACAATGCCGTCTCCTGATACTCCACAACCATGTTCTCTCATGATTCAACGAGGACATACCTAAAAGGCTTCAATGCATATGTACCTCAGACTGGCCTGCCCACTTACGTACCATAAGCTTACCACTTGTCTCAGGGACCAGGTATGTGGGTTCTGCAGCGACCTGCCGCCTTAGTGTCGACAACGAACGACGTAGACATCGTGCAATGGGACGCGTGGGATGTGACATATCGTTTGCGAATAGGGCCGAGCTTGCAGATTTCCGCTTCCCTGAGTCGTACCGCGTACCAGTAAGCAGTCATGTGGTATGAAGGCCTGGCACGTCAGCTTGCACAAGTCCCGGCATCACAAACTAGTCATTCTATCTCCATCCGGGCCCTCCTTTCATTATCGTTTCTCTGCCTAAAAAAATAGCCGTTCGTGAAATATGTAGCAGCGAAGACTAGAATGACTCAGTTGGCGTATATTGTCAAATTTAGAAATTTGTCACAAATACCTACGTATCCCATAATAATAGATATAGCAAGAACAAACAAATAAGGAAGCTAGGGGAAACATGTACCCTCAAGTGGTAGTTTACAAGAGGAGCTGATGTCGATATACTTCAAAAATATCCCCATTTTTTTATATATCCACCTACCTACATGTAACTTATGCAACCCAGCAAATGGGGAGGTTTTACATCAGGGATGAAGTATCTAATATGTACCTGATCTGCACCGCTGTGAGCTAAGTCACTTGCTGAACGGTAATGGAACTTTTGATTCTTACGTAATAAAGGGGGTGTTTGTAAGTGCTCAAGCCCGCAGCTCGTAACAAGCCTTCTTAGATCTTAGATCTTATTTATCGCTATTGTGGTAGTAAACACGTTCATAACCAGCAACGCGCGATTTAGTCATGTATCATCGTACAGGTCGGTCCAAAACATTATCTCCTGCAGCGTCTCCTCGCTCAAGTTCGCGTTGACAAAGTGTTCCCGTTGAGGCGTCCGAATTCTGACGTGTATCTCTGCGGCAGTTCTCCAACCGAAGAACCCGGCCATTTCCCAGTCGATAATCCCAACTATCTTGTCGTCGTCCACGATGCAGTTGGATGTTGTGAAATCGTTATGCATAAAGCCGACGTCAGGGTCGTCCTTATGCCTCGAGAATATCTCGCTCTCGAGCGGATTGATGCGACCGTTGGTGAGTATGTTGGGATCTGGCGCTACGTGCTGGTGACCCTGGTGTTGCCCAGGGGTAGGCTTGACAGCATGCAGTAAGCGAAGAATCTGTCGTGCCTGTTGCTTGAACGATGCTTTCTAGGTCTGCGATAGGTATGGCATCGCAACATTCAGACCTACGCCAGGCAGTCTTTCCTGAATGAGTACGGGGCGACCGTCTATCTAGAAGTCGGTGAGCATTGGTGTTTCGCTGAGGTAAAGCATTCATTACCTTGCCTTTGAAATAAATCTCTGGTACTCTAACGTTGCCTAGAACTTCGCGAGCAAGAGCAATTGCTTGCACCTCGTTGGCGTCGGCATACGTGAAATCCACCCTATCGTGTGATTCTGTCTTGTGTAGGTGACTCGACTTCACAATGATGTTGCCTAGAGCGAACACGTCCCGACCATCGTCATCTGCGGGTAGATCCTAACATTCTCGTCACAACGATCGAGCACCGATGCCCAGTACTTCAAGGCATCTTCAGATTGAGAGTTGATATATTGGCGATCGACTCGAAAATCATCCGGTCGAGGCAAGTATCGTCCGTAGCACGGAACGTCCCAGTAGAGATCGTTCGCTGGTATTTTGTTTGGATCTGACTCGTATGGGTTCATGCTGGGAAGAGCATTGGTGATCAAGCAACGAGCTGCATTCACACGAGATCTCTTTTTCTTGCCATAGTACTAGGCAAGTAAGGGATACCCACTTAAGGCCTAATCTTGCTATATGCAACTGTGCATAAGTATTCGAGAAGCGAGGTAAGCATAACGTCGTGCTCTTGTTGAATAAGGGATCTTGGCATTCCTGGTTATTTCATAACATATTTGTACCAAGATTCAGTTAGACTATCAATCAGTCAATCGGTGCCTGAATATACAGTTTCCAGTTCAAGCTCGCACTAATTGACATAAATGTATATCGTGTCATATAGAGAGACAGTTGCTTATAATGAGCGAGTATAGCCATCTGAGAGATGCTATAAGATGTCTTATGTAAGAGTCAGCGCTCCGTCCACCTGGGCATTAGACGGGGATATCGGTGATCGGCACAGCGACCATCCGACAAAGAGGTTGCCTAAAGTGGTAGCGGTATGATGTCGCGCTTTTGAAGGTTCAACGCGTTTCGAAGGATCAGGTCTACCACCGAGAAATGCAAGGCTAAAAGTCAACAACGGAGATCCGAGGCGGCTCTAGTATTGTATTATATCATGCCGAGCCATGGCCCCTCTATCCGGACTTCGACCGGTGATCATGCAGGAGAAATTTTGGTAATATGCGTCCCCTGAACGTGAGATTCACGCTTGCTAATGTTGTACGTTGCAAGTAGTCATGTATATCATGCAGGTACTGTTAGATTGATGGCCATATCCTTGGGTCGTGGCTCATATCATTATCATGTAGGAATCGAAAACTCAAATGCGATCGTACCAAACCTCGATGCAATCGCTGCGAGAAGGCCAAGATCGAATGCGTCTACCCTGAATCTCGGAGGAAACCGACCTTTAAGCGAAGGAACGTGAGAGAGTTCGAAGCTCGTCTAGGTTAGCCATGACTAAACTTGCCTGAATGATGAGGAGCTTAAGACTGAGTGAGAACTTATGTAGCCCAAGTTGAGGAGCTTTTGAAAGAGAACAGCCAGAACAAATCGCCACCCGGTGGCACTGCTGAACATGCCAGCTTCCAACACACTGAATTGCCCGCGGCCGAGAATGACTTCCTCCAGGGTTTGGACTTCACAGACCCAGACCTGAATGATGGTACCGCCTTCAACTTTGAGCCAGACCTGATGGCGACATTCCCGACGGGTACCCAAGACGGTCTAGGACAAGAAGAAACCCCCTTCAACGGTGAACTCATGGACCTCGGTGGGATATACGAGAGTCTGCCCCCTTTTGATGTGATGGAAGATCTGTGAGTAGTGCTGGCATCGATACTTCACCCACTCGCTCACGAAGACAGTAACCGGGTTTTCTTCGAGCGTCAGCAGCATATTGTTCCCGTAATCCACCCTTCTCGCTACCAACATGCCTTCTATTCCGCTCCTCACATGAAACCGCCAATGTGTCTTCGATACGCGATATGGGCTCTCGCCGCACACGGTCATCCAAAGTATGGACCCTACCATGGCGTATTCTATCGACGTGCACGGCGGTATGCCGATTCCGATGAGATGAAGGTATGCCGTTCATATCCTACCCCTATTGTGTAGCTCAAGCATATACTTACTGCTAAAAGGGCTATGGTGAACTTTTCATCACCGTCGGCCATGCTCAAGCGTGGTGTATAATTGCTACCTACGAAGCAAAGTCCATGATGTTTACCCGAGCGGCTATGAGCTGCTCCAGAGGAGTTCGCTTGGTGCAAATGATGGGCCTTCACCGACTCGACGGTGCAGCAGAGGAGATCAGCCCGACTTTGCTGCCCCCGCGGGATTGGGCCGAACTGGAAGAACGGCGGCGGGTCTTTTGGGGTATCTTCTGCATCGACAGTCACTGTTCTATATCAACTGGCTGGCCGCATCTCGTCGATGCCTCTGAGGTGAGACTCACGTCTACGCGACTACGGCTAAAGCTAATTTATTTCATAGATTACAACTCTACTGCCTGCTGTGAGTAAATTTCTCATACCCTTAGAACCCTTCATAAAGCAACGGCTTCCCCGTGACGGCTTGGATACTATAATCATGAATGGATCTCTTAGACCACGCCCTGCTAACCATGGACGGTCTAGTCAGAATCTGCATTTCACGAGGGCGTACAAGTGGAAACTTGTAGTCTCCACGATGCCTTCAAGGGACGGCCGTACTCGTCATTTGCTGGAGCAGTCTTGGTTTGCCACATGTTAGTTACCCCCGGGTCACGGCTGCGGAACATCGCTCAAAGACCTTTGCCTTGATTACTTGCTAAATCGGATATATCAAGATTCAACAAAATCCTCAAACACGCCCATAAACCCAAACCCAACGACAACCCGGACAACTACGAGTTTGGTGAATATTGGCAACGGCACCGCGATATCGACAACACTCTTTCGAGCGCATTTATGTATCTTCCGGAATCTTTCCGACTGCCTGAGAACTATCGTGACCCCGTCGCCGTGCATACAAATCTCAATTTGCATACGTCGATCATCTGCTTGCATCATTCAGCAATCGAGAGGATAGACACTTACAAGCTACCAGAAAGCGCCAAGAAGATCTGCCAGGACCGCTTGACGACAGCCGCGCAGGAGATTATTAACATTATCAAGTTGACCAGTCACGTCAACTCGAACCCTGTAAGCATTCTCGGGTCGATGAGACATTTACTTTCTGCCGAGTCGTTGCTGATATCTCCTTAGAGAAGCCCATTGGCCTCGTTGTCACTTTATTGTGCCGCATCGGTCTATGTTTACATGTGTAAGGAAGCGCAGGCCCCCGCATACGTTGACAATCTCGATTTTGTCATCGCGGCTATGGAGGCGTCCGGGCGAACCCACACTATCACGCAGGCCTTCCTTCGTCAAGTAGTAGTCGACATCGAGCAAAACGACATCCAACACTTTGTGCGGCTGCCCCGCCTCGATAACCTCAGCGAAGACTTCAACCTCCTAATCTCACACAACATACCCCTGGTCGCTCGCTCCAGCATATCCCGACACTCCAAGGTCCAGCCGCCGTTGCCAGGACGCCTGCCGCTCGGGAAGCCGGTCGGCAAGATCATCTCCGACGAGCACGGCGGCTGCGACAACGGCACCTGGGTGACCGACTCCAGCAAGTTCGACGCCTTCTCGCCGGAAACCCACTCGGCCGACCTCGGCGGCAGCAGCAACAACAACAACAACAACAACAACAACAACAACAACAAGCGAAAACGCACCTCTACGGTCGGCGCAGCCAGGACTCTAGACGGCAGTTCCGAGACCAGCGATCGTTTCTGGGCTGCGAGCGGCGTCCAGGACCGCGTCTCCACAAACCCCTCGACGCGCTCCTCGCCTACGAATCCGCTCGTCGCGGCAACAGCGGCAAAAGCAACAGCGACTTCGCACCCCACCACCTGCGGTCCGGGTCCGGGTCCGGGTTCGGGGTACGGCGTAGCGCAGCGGCAGGTCAACCTGCCGCACCGCACGGGCTCGCCCAGTCTCAACACCAACACCAACACCAGCGCGGGGACCACGAGCGCTCCCCAGGCGCCGGGAAACGTCCGCCTCGGGGCCGGCCTCGCGGCTGCGATGCTCGGAAACATGCGGCCGCCGTTCCGGCCGGCGGGCGGCTCGCCACCCGGTCAGACCCAGTTTGCTGCGACGGGTGGCCTGGGGGACTGGGAGGCGGCCGGCATGTGCATGCACGACCAGTTCGCCGTCAACGGGCCGGGCGCGGCGCTGACTGTGCCTGCCGGGCAGGACGGACTCGACAACATACCGTGGAATATGGCGGGGACCGAGGGCATGAATGTGGACTGGGATGCCATCGGCGCGAGCTTCGGGATCGAGCCCGGCGCTGTTGCGAGTGGCTCGGGGTCTGGAATAGCGGGGGGGAGTGGTGGGGGACAAGGGAATGATGGAGGATAGGGTACTGGTATGACTTGGCACATACACGAACAGAATGCACATAAATATGATGGGATGGATTACAAGGGACATGTATTAGAGCTTATGATATCCACTCATCTCATCAACTGCATCATATGAATGAATATATGAGAGCGATTTCGACTTAGCTTCGATATATCAGATTATCTGTCTATTCATTAATTTCGTATGATCCATCTCACGTTAGGTATGTATAGGTAGGTACTTGAGCTGCCTGGTAGATCCAAGACTAGTAGCGTTTTGCAACCTCATATCTAGAGTCGCTGATCTATGCATGCGTCCTCGTTCCCCAGTACCCACTCCGCGTCTTCTCATGCCGCTGCCCCTAACCTAGACGCCAATTTCCCTTTACATTAAATCTATCATCGGATTCTACCCCCCCCTCCGCGAGGTATTACGTCGGCGCGCCCATCACCGGCATAACCGGCTCAAAGCTCCAATCGAAGTCATCCATGAACGTCCAGTCGATATTCTGCAGGGGATCCGCGTTTCCGATAGCAGGCGCCAGCACAGCAGGAGTCTCACCACCACCACCGCCACCGCCACCGCCACCATCTTGCTGCACCGTGCCGGCAGCAAGGACGGCAGCGCCGACGTTGGCGCCGATGTTGGGCCCGGTACCGGGGGGCTCCTTGCTCTTGCAGGGGCCGGGGCCGTGGTCGGCCTTCCAGCGGGTCATGCAGTCGAAGGAGATGGAGGCGACGAGGCGGTGGGAGAAGGCGGACACGGGGGGCAGCAGGCGGTCGTCGAGGTCGCGGACGAGGTGGAGGCGGTCGTGCCACGACTCGAGCAGGTTGCCGAGGCGCATGGGCAGGTCGCCGTCGGCGACGGTGGCGCGCCGGCACGCGGCGATAGCGTCGCCCGCCGACCGCTCGCCCGCCGCGCCGTCCACCGCGTCCCGGTACGACGACCGCAGCAGCCGGTACACGACGCAGGCCGCCGTCAGCAGCGCGCGGAAGTGGAAGTGCGGCAGGTGGCGCAGGAACGCCCTGCTCCGGTCCAGCTCGAGGAAGCCCCGGATCACGGCCTGCGCCGTGCCGTACGCGCGCAGCACGTTGCGCTTCAGCGCTTCCGGGTCGTAGCCCGGCAGCGGGATGAGGTAGTAGCTCTGGACCTCGAGCTGTACTAGCAGTGCGTTGAAGCCGTCCATTTCGTCTATACGCAGTTAGTCAGTGTCTAGGCGGTCGAATCACAAGCGCTGGCGCTTTCGCTTTCGAAATATACTCACCTGCGCGTTCCGAACATATGAGTCCTCTTACGGCGCCCCATTCGTCCTCGAGCAGCTGGACGATGTGCGGCGAGACGCCCCGCGACTCTTCCAGGCAGGCTACCATGGTTTTGCTCAGACGGTTGCAGAATTTCTGACACTCTAGCAAGACGCGGAAGGTGGAGGGAACCTGGAACGGCGTCCTCCCGTCGATGATGTTCTGGACCGTCTGGTTAAACAGGCCGCCGAGGGGGGGAATCCCCATGCACGAAGATACCCTTTGCGCGATGATGTTGTATCCGGCCCAGGTGAAGGACGCCTCCTCGTCTGAGAAGCTGTTCTGGAATACACCATGGCTGTACTCCGGGTGGGCTCCTTTACCCGTGTGGATTCCTAGCTGCAGGGCCGTGTTCATGCAGACACTGGAGAAGAGCGAGCTCGGATCGTTGACGAACCGCACGTCTGGGAAGATCCACGTACACAGCAAGATAAGCGCATTTATGGAAGACAGGGACAGGGGCATGATCGCGATGGCCGCGATGGCATCTTTCTTGAGGGACTCCAGCAGGAAAGACAAGACCTTGGGATTCCTTGCATAGCGGCGCGAGGCTATATAGATGATAACCCAGAATAGGAGAGGTCCAGACTCGTAGCATTTGTTGGGATCCCGAACCTGAACAATTGGCATATACGGGTGATAAAATTCGAAATATCTATATGATATCAAGTATGAGAGGTAAGTCACATCTAGACATATTACAACAGCAGTCAACTTACTTCTGGAAATAATACTCGATGTCGTCGCCGGAAAACGGCTGTGAGCCGAGAGCCCTAGGGAGGATCGGCTCGGCTCCCGGAGTGTGACCAAGTGGGATGCTCGTAGGAGTATGTATTACCGAAGAGGGAGAAACTGTGGCTGGGTTTGAAGTAATTAAAATAGGGGGTCTCACTTCTGCCGCCGCAGAGACGCTTATGGGGGACGGCACTCCCAGGTGTTGCGTATTTGGGTCCTTGAAAGTAAGGGGCTCATATCCGGTTCCTTGGGTTGGTAACGAAGTTGCCTGTCCATTGACACTCTGCTTGATAGATTGGATTTCTTGGACTAGTTCGTCTAGTTTACTATATGCTAATTTAGTGGCTATGGTAACAGTGGTGTTGGGGTAGGACAAAAGATAGAATATAGTGATACCTTCTCCGACTCACCCTCTTGTGAGATTTATCCACGAGACAAGTCAAGTGAAGTTTGGCGCAACGTTGACATGGGTTGGCCGAGTTCTGGCTAGGATTGCAGCGTACCTTTGCGTCTCTGCAACTGGTACAGGCCGTGTTTCGCTTGATTCGGCCAGATAGCACCGTAGCTGGCGGCGACGTCTCCTGGTTCGTGGTATCGGGCATTGGGGTGTCCGCGAAGTCAAGCGTTTTCGTGCAGGCCTATCGCGACCTAAACCAGGCGCGTTCTCTTCGGGACCGAAAGGATATCGAAAATGGCGTTTGTTGTCTAACAAAACGACATCGGCACGGTTTTACAGGTAGTGGCGGGTAGCCGACCGGCTACGTTCGAGGTATGATTTAGCCGGAAGTGAGATCGAGGAGGCTTACGCCACGTGGGTCTCGGCAGCATATCGGTGCCGATCCCTGCAATCACCCGCAGCTATGGCAATTTGATGACACCACCCCTGCAGCTGGCTCCTTTGTCTCTTTTCTTGTTTCTACATAATGTAGGCGGGTGCTCACGCAGTCACGATAAGGGGAATCTCATCGAGTATCAACAATAGCCATGTCCTACAAGTCTTACGTGGGTATTTCGTCCGTGTGAAACAATTCTATACGCGATCCAGTAACTCCAAACTCACTTCACCAACTTCTCTCCGCAACTCCCACCCACATTCCCCAACCTAGGATCTTTCCGACAATAGCCTCAGCGATCTGCTCCCTAGTCGTTGTCGCACTTAGCAGACTAGAATCCAATGGTTCTTTCAGCGCTATGACTTCAAAAAAGTCTACGAGGTAGATAATTAGTTCTATGCGTAGAGAAGCCAAGATGATATCCTACTTACACCTATGCGGGCCGTGATTCATGAGCGGCCTAGGCGCGATGTAGATCCTGCCGTCCCTCGATCGGCCGTAGTGGAAGCCACCTTTCAACAACGCCTTGCTCGAGTCCTCGACCTCGAAGTCTTTGGCCTCGACACTGGTTTTTGTAGGCGGTATTCCTGTGTATATGCTGCATTCAATTCTGAGTTAGAATGCGACTTCTAGTTCTCTACCGACATAGACTGCTACGACATAACATAGTAAGTAGAATTCCCCACCCAAGCAACTCACCCGTGACAAATAGGCGTAGGCAAGGGCGCGTCCGGGTCCTCCGAGACAAGCAGCCATTGCTTTACTTGGCCGGCCATGTGCGGCGGCGCCTCCCAATGCAACGAAGGAAACTTGCCTACGCCGTCGTGCGTGTACTCGACGCCGAGCTTCGAGTTGGTGGGGCCGACTTCCGGCGCCGTAACCGTGATCTCCTGCTCGTCTTGGAAGTCCGCGAATGCGGAGTGTGTGTAGAAACTCTTCGCGTCATGGCCTTTGGCGTTCTTGAACAGCCAGGATAGCGTTACTTCGATGAGGGCTGTCATTTTTGCTTTGTGAGATTTTACAATGATAGACGTATGCTCGGTTTGGGTGGTTTGTGCGACTCGGCGTAGGGATGTAGATGAACTTCGGCGCCCCGAAATCCTCCTCTTGAGATACTCGATTTAAATTGGAAATATTTGAGTATTACGGTTAATAGGTAAATTATAGTATTTAATAATCAATGCACTTCTATTTATTGTATGATAGCCCTTATATGTACTTTTGTATTAGAGCAGCTAGTATACAGCTGGTATAGTTTCATTCAGCTTCGGAGCCGATCACGCTTTATTTCAGGCACGAACAGCAAGCCGCCTTATTAACAACCTAACTTGTATCGACCTTGTCGTTCGACAGATTAGGTATAATACGCTCGCTGCTTTTATGATATCTAATTATAACACTTACTTTCTGCTCAGGTTACCATTAGGTATTTACACATGAAATAGGTAGAACCGACTCATTTGGTGCTTACAAAGAGAACTGCAGGTTTTTGCCGGGCTTCTGGATCACAGCCTTGAACATACGGTTTTTCGTGAGATTTGAGCTGAACAACAGGTAGTCACTGTTAAAAGGTTACAGGCGATTACCATCTACCACGCTGGAGAATTGCCTATACAAAAATTGAGACTCCCAATGCTGTTTGCGGGTGCAACTTAAGCCAAGCCATTCCTCAGCTTAAAGCGGCATAGCTTAGGTCTATATTGGGCACCTAATCCCTGATGTAATAGTTACAGCCCGCAGCCGTAACCCCTGAAAAGGTCAATTTCTGCACGTGCATAACAACTTTAGCTATCATTTTCGGATCATCTTACCTTCGAGAAAATAGCCGGACAATTATAGTGCCTTTAACGGCTTCCCGACTAAGACAACACTCCGGGATAATGGACGGCAACTGGTGGTGGCCGTGGGCGGACAATGAGGTCCATGCGGCGCCCGAGATCGTGGTCGAGGTCGAGCCCGAGATCTTCGCGCCTACGAACCCGTACTATCCCGAAGGCGTGTTCATCCCGGGATACGAGCCCAACGAAGCGCCGGTCCCCGTGCTCCTAGCAAGCCTGGGAGGCATGCTCGGTTTTGCACTGTTGGGGGCTTCCGCGATAGCGTTGAAGGCCAACCCGAACTTGTCCAAGTCCAACTTGGCTCTGTTCTGCTGGTTCGTTATGAGTAGGTTACCCCAAGTAATGTTACCTGGCGCTAGGCCTATGTGACCGAACCCCCTTTAGCTGACTGACATTCTAGATGGCTGTCTGCATTGCTTCTTCGAAGGTAAGACTCAACTCATCTACATATTTTATTGTTATCTCCATTCTATCACGCATAGGTGTCGATTTTGAGAGCTAACTTGGCCCGTCTTGAAGGCTACTTCGTTTTTAACCATGCCACCATCGCGTCGTCACAAAACGTGTTCGCGCAGCTGTGGAAGGAGTACGCGCTGTCCGACTCGCGGTACTTGACATCCGACTTCTTCATGCTCAGCATAGAGAGCATCACTGTGGTAAGCCCCTTGCCAAAAGCATCGATTGTCAGTACTGATCATGGTAGTTCATCTGGGGTCCTCTATGCTTCGCAAATGCCATAGCCATTGTCCGAGGCAGCCCCGCGAGACACGCGCTCCGCATCGTCGTATGCATAGCACACCTCTATGGCGTTTCGCTGTACTACTGCACCAGTCTGAGCGAGACCTATTTCACGGGGCTATCCCATAGTCGCCCCGAGCCCTTGTATTTCTGGGGGTACTACGTCGGCTTCAACCTGCTTTGGGTGATCATTCCAGCAGGTGAGTTATTACCATATTCGGAATTTCGATGAAGTGAAATGAAAAATTGATTCTAACCTTACTTGCCAGTTCTCTTGTTGAACAGCGTTGTGACTATTGTTATGAGGCTTGGGACGTTGGATAAAGTCCATGTGATGTTGGATGCTGCTATATTGGATACTCGCCGCCCCAGACACAACGGGACGAACGGTCATACCACTGAGCCTAAGAAGACGAGGTAGTGGTTTGATTCTGGATGATCGGTTAATTTATCTGGAATTGCTTTCAGGAGGGTTGAACAGGAGGTTGAATTCTTAAATAGACTGCTTTTAGACTCATATAAACTTATATAATGAGATAGCTATGCGCCTCGTGGACTATTTGGCTAACACCTTCGGGTTAACGAGGGATACAATTTGATATCATGGACTGAGCTCATTATTCTTTTTATAAACCTCATCTATTGATATTGGCACTCAGGCTGGCACTGAGAACTCAATTTTCATGTCATAGAGATAGTCTTGGTACCAGCCTTGAGACTGCAATCGTACTGCTTGTAGTCTGAATCTAATGAGAAAATGCCGCGAATGAACTGTGAAAGCATATCCAAACAGGAATTGCACCCCGGCACGTTGCGCATTTCACTTTCCACTCTATGCAAATCTGAAGCCCATGCCTGTAAAACTCTCGGTGAGAGAACGCCATAATCAATCTCGTATAAGAGGTATTTCATCTTACAAGCTACCATCGTTACGTAACGTCCATTTTATCGCACGTACTTGTTCATGAACCGCTTGTGGAAGTCTGATCGCAGAAGATCCTACGTACATCGTTAGTGCTAAAGTATAGCAGAAGAGGTGGTTTGAATAACTTACGTTGATGAATTCCTTTCTCTTGCCCTTGTCTTCGGTACCTCTCGCCTGATTCTTGAACACCACGTCATCGTCCCATCTGTGATAGCTTAATGAGCATAATCCTGGCCCATATTACCAACGAGTGTTGACGTACCTTCGCTTCAAGTTGAAGTTTTTAGGGTTCAGCAACGGATTCCCCAGCGCAATATCTTTTTCGCGCTCCTCTTCCTCTGCGGCAGCTTTCTCCCGCTCTTCCTTCTCGCGCTTTTCGGCACGTTCGCGTCTTATTTTCTCTAGCTCGCGCTGCAGCTCTGCTTCTTCGTCTTCATCGTCGTCGCTATCCTCTTCGCTATCATCATCGTCATCGTCTTCTTCTGAATCGGCATCTATGTCCCGGGACTCCTCTAAAATGCGACGTCGTTTTGCATCCGGGTCTTCTTCATCTTCAGCACCCCCATCCGCTCGCGACGTTATTTCTAAAGGTCGCTTCGCCGCGCTGTTGGTAGTAGGCGTAGGCTCGTTGGAGTCAGTATCGGGAAGCGCGCCGCCGTTCTGCTTCGCGAAGTGGGCTGCCTCGGCCGCGAGGAGCTCGGCTCGTAGGTCGCGGGGCTCATCGGCATCTCCTCCTTGGCCAGGTTGTCTGAACTTGAGCTGGGTGTGAGCCGGGAGAAGCCTCTGGTGGTAGGCTGGTCCTCGAAGGGCTTCCTTTCCACGCGCCTATCAAGTCATTAGCAGCTGTCTATAATATCGTCATTGGCATTCTGAGCCTACCGGATCGAATGTGGGCCTATGTGCTGTAGTCATATTCGGTTTCTTTATGAACGAGCGATTTGGAAGATGGGAAATAAAGATCGGAAGATGTTGAATGCTGAGGTCAAGTTTGCAGGTTACACTGGACTTTTTAAAGTTGTAGAGTTGCAATTGTAGGTATCCATCGGTGCACAAGAGCACCGACCCAGCAGGGATTAGTGGTTCACCGCCCGGCAGAATTTTATGGTACCTTGAATTTTAAAGCTTCTTGTCGTAGGCGTACATACCCCACTATCACTGAGCTATCGCATCGACTATTGACACGAATAATGAATTAAAACAAGGAGGGCACGGCTTCTATTTACTTTTCTGTTTTCTCCCACTCTGATCATGCCTCGAGAGGCCGAGCCTTCACTCAACGAGCGCGCATTCGTAGTGCAGGCACTACAAGAGGGCCTGCGCGTCGACGGCCGCGCCTTTGATCAATTCCGAAAGCTCGAGCTCAAGTTTGGAGATCAATATGGAGTCGCAGATGTAACGCTGGGAAAGACGAGGTAAGCTTATAGCTAAGCTACATGCATACGTGTATAGCAGCCTTCCTCACACTTATTAGGATACTCGCAAAAGTCTCGGCCGAGGTCACAACGCCGTACGCTGATCGGCCGTTTGATGGCATATTCACCATCACGACAGAACTCAGCCCTATGGCGTCGCCCGCCTTCGAAGTTAATCGACCAACAGAGACTGAAATATTATTGTCGAGACTACTGGAGAAGACGGTCCGTCGGTCAAATGCCCTCGATACAGAGTCGCTATGTCTCGTTGCGGGCCAAAAGTGTTGGTCTATAAGGGTCGATCTACACGTACTCTCGCACGACGGCAACCTCATCGACGGGTCTTGCTTTGCGGTCGTAGCCGCATTGCGCCACTTCAGAAAACCCGACACCAGCATGGAAGGAGGTAATTTGACCATATACACACCCGCGGAGAGAGTGCCGGTTCCGCTGAGTTGGCTGCATTCGCCCTTTTGCATCACATTCAGTTTCTACGGAGAGGGAGACATCGCGCTGTTAGACGCCAACCTCTTGGAGGAACAGTTGAGAGTATCTAGCTTTACCATCAGCCTCAACAAACACGGAGAGATCTGCCAGATTGCAAAGATGGGCGGCACACCTGTGGAAGCCGCGGCTCTGCTCCAATGCGCAAGTCTCGCTCTCAACAAGGTTAAAGAGTTCTCGACGTTATTAGATCGAAGGCTAGCCGAGGACTCCAAGGGGAGGGACAAAGGTGGACTATTGGCAGAGTTGTCGGCGGAGAACGAGAGATAGCTGGATGTAGCTCCTCTCATGAATGACCAAATAAGATACCCATGGCTTCAGAGTCCATTCTTCGAGATGAAGTAATACCAAATCGTGATCCCGTCCCAAAACGCCTTTCCCATGACGCTAAATGCAAAATACGAGTTCTTTCCCAGCCAAACGAGACACGCGTAGTGTAAACATATCCAGCTCACCGCATTACCGGTGGCCTTGACTCCTTATTCCATTTGACCCTCGACCTAACCCAATCGACTGCTTCCCTCACGCCGGTCCCTGTCAGGGCGCTCACAGGCAGCACCCTTGAGTCGCGAATGCTAGACGCCTTCTCACCCTCGAACACCTTCTTGACGAGGCCCTCCTTGATGCGGACGACCTCGACGCAGTCTTCGCGATCCTGTTTGTTGGCAAGGATGAGGAGGGGGACACCTTCGGTCTCGGAGTTCTGGAGGACGTCCTCGAGGACGAGGCGGCACTCCTCGAGGCGGCCGGAGTGGAGGTCGTCGTGCTCGAGGTTGCCGTCGCCGATGTCGGTGCTGTCGATGATGAAGACGATGGCGTGGCAGCTGGCGTAGTAGCTCTGCCACAGCTTGCGCAGGCTCAGCTGGCCGCCCACGTCCCAGATCTTGAGGTACATGTCCGGCAGCGTCAGGGTCGACACGTTCTGGCCCACCGTCGGCACCGTCTTGAGCTTCGGGTCCGGGTGCTCGGGTAGGAACAGCGACTTGGCCTGCTCGTGGAACGTCGTCTTGCCCGCGTTGTCTAGCCCCAGCAGGATCACCGAGTACTCCTCCCTCCTCCGCGCCAGCAGGTACAGCGATTTGGCTAGGTGGTACATTCTTCTTCTTTTTTTTTTTTTTTCGTACAAGGGAGAGGGAGAATCGGGTGTGGATTGGAGCCGATAAGGGAAGCTTGAAGGTGTTGTTTTAGATGCATGTCATGTTAACCAATGTGAACCAATAAAGAGGAGCTTGTCTATAAAGTGGAATTCCCGCTATCTATCCCGTGACTAACCCGATTTGGGAAGACTTTTCGGTAGAAGTCTCGATTGCCTGGTATAGCGGCTCAATAACCTTTAGTAGTTCCATGGTTAACTTGAGTCTCTATAGTTATAGTGTCTAGGCTAGAATTGATTATTCAATTAATAAAGGAGATCGGTTCTGATTAATACCTAACATCCTAAGTAGTAGACAAGGGAAATGTTAAATATGAAACCAAATACCTAGATATGGAAAAGTGCATGTTCTAACGTGTGCAAATGTACATTTTACATATCACATGTAATTCCAACTAAGACATAAGACATTCATCTTAAAATGTGCTCTCTTAATTTTCTTTATTCCTTTTATTTTTATTCTCTCTTCATTTTCTTGTTAAATTTATTTTATTTCCAGTTTGGTATCCGTTAACGTGCCCAGTCTAACTTTATGCCAACGTCAGCGTTAACGCAGCTGTCAGCCAAATTGGTGGGGTAGCTCGCCGCTTAACTTCGTACAGGAACCTCTTTTTGCTGGCGAGACCATTCGTGACTTTATCCAATAACATCAAACATATGGCGTCATGCTAAACATACCAACCCGCTGTGGACATCTTGGACATCTCCCTGTTCTCAGTCTCTTCCCAGTTTGATCCCAGCAACCTGGCGTGAACCTTATGTCCTGCATATGCGCTTCCTTGTAAGCCTTGATCAACTCCTCCATTTGTGGAATCCTTCATTTGGATACCTTCAAGCACTGAAGTAGCGCAAGATGGCTCCCGTGCCATTTCAACATCCCCTGAGGTATGCGCATCCAAACCACGCTCAGTCAGTTCTTTGACAACTAACATTCCTTCAGATATGCCCCGTTGGCCGTGGTTGGTGTCCACCTTACGTCTATTATCTACTTGACGTACGCTATCGGGGCCAGTCTCTATACATCATATAAGTCCCTTGGTCCAGCTCAAGACACCCGATCACGCCTTGCACGGCGCAAGAACTTAATCCCGGTTTTTCTTGCATTGGCGACTGCGGCATTGTCCTTGGCGACCTATACTTCCGTGATCTCTGCTTCCCTGTCGTATAAGACATGGGCATTTGAGCATGGCCTCGATGAGCCAGGAAGGTATTCAAATCTCTTCTGAGTTATGGAAATTGTAACAGTAAATGTCTAATATTACCTTACCTAGTTTATACCCTGACGAGGAGCTGGTCCTAGAACCAGAGGATTCGAGTAATGTGAGCCTCGCCTACATTGGCCACTGGTTGAGCGACACACCGATTTACTACGATGCTCTCGAGATTGTAGCCGAGAAGGCTCGCCGCTTCTGGTGGGGTCAACAGATTGACCTCGCAACGGTAGCCTTCAGCGTACTACTATCCGTCGAGGGAAGACGTAGAAAGATTTCGCTGAATGCCGCCTTTCTAGGCCTGGCACACCTTGTCAACCTTTCATTTGCTCAGAACTTATTCTATCTCGCTCTCCTTCTAACTCCTTCGCCACTACCGTCAGGAGGTGAGGACCTCGAGCTACCAGTTGCGCCTGTTCCGACCTCCAAGTTGAGCCAGATTCGCAACAAGTTCCTCCCTCCGAAACCAAAGGATTGGCATCTACATCCTCTCGCACTTCTAAGCACCCTAGCTTTAAACTATGGGTCAATCCTTTTCCTTCCATACACGGCTGACACGCCATCCTTTATGACTCTAGTGCTTTTCACTCGAGCGTCGACTTTCTTACCCCTTTTCTTGCCGGCAATCGCTCCAATGGGATGGGGTACTATCCAATCACACCCTCACGACGCCTATAGTTCATACACAACTGTATTCAAGACTATTTCCGCGGCGTCGTTCGCATTGCATGCCAAAGCCAGCGTTTTGGCACTGATCTACAATGCCCCTGATTCACACTATCATCGCCACAGTACCTTCTTCCCCTGGGATGTAGAGGAGCGCACCACATGGGAACGCAGTACTACAGCAGTGGGCAAGGTTTTGGGATCTCTCTCTGACCACCCCGCGGTTCAGGCTGTCGGTTGGGACGTTTTGCTTTGTACACTCAGTCTCGGCATATGGGCTGCTGTTCGTGCTACGGACGTCCAAGACATCATCAAGTCAGCGATTCCAGTCTACAACTTCCGCCGCAAGATCGAACAAACCCTTGATGAGCACACACCCAACGTCTCCGTCAAAGCCGAGTCTGAGCCCGCGGATGATATTGTGTCGGAGCATTCGATGACCCTTAGACGCAGCGGAAGACGGATCAAGTCACGAGTAGGAAGCATTGCGAGCTCAAGCGGCCCTAGCGAGGAGGGTACCATGAATACTGTGACCCCTGGGAGAAAGCGAGGACGGCCGAAGAAGACTAAGCAATCCGAAGAAGAGAAGGCGTATGAGCCCACATCATCGGAAACTGGAGAATTAGTGGAGGGCGACGTGATACCGGCTGATGGGTTGGACTGGGAATCTGCGGCTCTGACTTGGGGTCTTGTAGCATTTGCCGGGCTCGGGTCTGCTTGCGCCGGGGTATTCGGAGGAGAGTGCATATCGAGATAAGAGTTGAGCAAAGAGACTGACAGCTATGACATGAATGAATGGATTGGTGGGCGGAGAGAAAACAATGGTAGGGACGGCATGGTTAGTGTGGAATGGCGTATGGCTTTGGTAACGGCTCTCAGAAGTTGAGTTCGAGACAACCTACCTACCTAAGGTATCAGGTAGCTAATGTTGCGAATTGCATTTATCAGAACCGACGATTCGCCTACACCTTTTGCACCTTCGTCTCTTGGGATATCATTCACTTATTTCACTTATCTTCCATGGGCTATCGGATAATCGCCAGTCCGGAGGTACTATGCGCGAAGTGGTGCGTGGTGCGTGGTGGGATGGTGATAAGTCCCACCCCCTGAAAGGCTGTACCTTCCTTCTAGACTACCTAGATATGAACCTTCAAAACGCGTCCATCCCACGAGTAGTTGTTCATTTCGGTCTATGCCACTTGGTACCATTTGCATGCAATTAGTCGTTCCTTCCCAAATTCCCCTACCTTGCTTGGTCCTGTCCCATTTCTTTACTACCATCCCAGCAAGAAACCACTTCCACCTCCACCTTCCTTTCCATTTCCTCCCATCCACGTTTGATCTGATTTAAGATCAACGCTTTTCCGTTCACCGTTCACCGTTCACCAACTTCCTCTTCTCTACACCCAAGTCGTTCATACATTTACAACCTGGGCCAAGATATGATCGCGTCCTATTGTTGATACATCTACAACCAGAACGACTCCTCTACCACACCACCTTCTCGCCGCGAACCACCTTCGTATCGCTTGACTATTCCTGTGAGCCCTGCTACGATACGACGGAAATAAATCTAGCGCGAGCCATCGGATAGCATCTTACCTAACCTTCCGTAACGGCGACCACCCACGCGACCCAGGTCGCACCTAGCAACAATCGGCGCACCTATATAAGGATATCGGATCCTATTGCATCACCACGCCGTATTCAAAGGTTAGTTTTCAGCGTATCTTTTGACGCGTTTTGCCTTTCGTCTTTTATCACCAGCCTCACCTTCACATCTAAAACAAAGCAGCCAATCCATCTGTCTGCAACATCACAATACCTCACTGGTCTCCTTTCATGCGTTTCTCTATTGGTACACCATAAAGCGCCCATCTCTGGGTAGGCTCGTCTCTTAACTTGCACCGCCTGATCTTCGCTTGATACGAGCCATGCGATTGCGTTCGCATGTCGTTGTTTGCTAACCATCTTGATGTAGGTTATAGGTTCAATTGGAAGGGCGTCGTCCATGACCTTCGTATATCTGAAGGTCTAGCGCGTAACCTTGTCGCCAACTGTAAGGCTTGTGGGCATCAGAGCACCACCGCCGATACCCGATACCCGAGGAATCGCCTTCTTGGATAGTGCAAACCGAGCGAGTCAAGACTTCAGTATTCACGATGTCGGTGCATTTCAAATCTCGCATGTTCAACCTCAAGGATCGCTTCGGGATCTCCGATACGAGCTGGGATATGCTGAAGGCGTATGATGATTACAAGACCGGCCGAATCGATGAAGCAGAGCTTGGCCGCAAGGTCCGGCTCTCGCCCAATGGCCGTACTTGCATGATGGACACCCTCCTGGAGTGTGCCCAAATCATGAACACTAGCCCTGAGGAGAGAAACCGTTGCACGGATATTATCCTGGCCTTGGGTGACATGGTAAAGATGAGCCGTAAGTGTGCAACCCCCTTGATAGACAGCGTCTGTTGCTTGCTAATATAACATTGACAAGAAAAACCCCCCGAGAATCTGTCCTTCCCTTTCATGAAGCTCCCCAAGGAACTCCGCCGTATGGTTTACGAACTGTACATCAATTCTAATATGAAGCACAAAGGCATCACTGTCGTCACTGCCGTAGGCAGAAGCCACTGCCATTGTCCCCAAGGCTCATATGGTAGAGCGTGGAATGTCCTGAAGTTTCATCTAGGGGAAACCTCCAAGCACGTGCGAGAGGAGTTTATGACAGCTTTCTACCAGAGATTTGTAAGTCATCTCGCCCTCTATGCTGTGAAGTTGTCTAATAAATATCACACACAGATATTCTCCTTCCCCTGCGCGTGCGATATGGGTTATCAATTAGGGCGTAATCCTCTGCTGAAGCAAGAAGTCCAAAAGATTAAGTTTCATTGGACTGGCCCGGCTGCGCACACCGACATCTCACTCCTGCTGAAGTTGAAGTTGCGTTTTTTGAGGGTTATCATCTCGAAGGAGACGGGTAGATACATCACCCAGAAGGAGCAGGAGTTTCGTCGCTACTTCCAAACGAAGAAGGGAGCCCAGAACTGCATAACAGAATCCCTAGGGATTGAAGAGTTGATGGCACTCCGTGGTATCCAGGCCGTGCAGGTCGTTCACGCCAGCAGAACCGTCTCCCAGCTTCGGACCGAGGCCGATCGAAAAGGCTTGGAACGTCTCTTGCAAGCTAAGATAACGGCGCCCCGGGACGACGACGACGACGACATATAGAACGAATAAGAGATTCTCTCGAGGAAGCAGAAGGAATTGGGTTACTTTAGCGTCGATGCCTACATGTATATGAGGAGGGAGCAAGACAGCTGCGATTGCTTTTCACTGGTATTTCGAGGCGACGGATGTATAAAGGGACACGAGCACTCTAGGAGGATATGACTATTATGAGTAATTTGCGATGGGTTTAGCTTGCCTTTCCTCCAAAGATTGATGAGGCATCAGCAGAGTTCTGATGGGTTAGCTTAGCTACGAAATACGCTTGCACTGCGTAGGAAGCTATGGATGCTTTGATTTTAGCTAGGCGTTGCATAATGCGATCAATTCTGAAGACACTTGATACCAACTTCCTGAGATTTGAGAGTTGGACTTTGAGAATGTCTTCTTGTGTTACCGTATTATCCCTGAGAGACTTCTCCACCCCTTTCAACACAGGGCAGGTCTTAGAGTTGTGTTTCCATTACACCACTAATCCTTCGAACAATATTTGGCTACTATTTTATGCAACATACCAGGTATCCAGCTTTATATTCGTTCGGCAGCCGTGTGGTGCTTATTAAACACATTAGGTATGTACCTACCTACACAAGCCCGTTCATGGGCAGGACTGTGATAACATTAAAGCTACGTTAGGTGCCTATCTACCCTGATAGGATTATCTCTGTGTTAATCGACATTCATCGTAGGTCAATAGGAAACGCCTACGCTCTCACATGTTCATCATACCTAGGTCGATAGTATGAAGCAGCGTAAGGAGTCAAGATAATCCAGGAACGGCCTACTGTGTATCTCAAGCCCCCAATATTCGAACAGTTAATCATCTCCATTAACATTAACTAACGTAAAGTGCCCAAGGTATCTGTCTATCCCGCTGTCCGTCGCTACTTATCCATGCGCCGATCTTTCTTTACAACAAAACAAAGAACCAATACCACTCGCTTCTATACCGACCTCCTAATATACCCAATGAACCCTCTCTACCAAAATCGCTGGTTAAAAGAAACAAGCCAGACCGTTAACCCAGTCAGTCAGTCAGCACCTCATCACCAACCCAAGACGATATTCCCCAACCACAGTCCCAGAAATATAACGACAAAGCACCGAATGGTCAGCCGACGAGCGAGCATGTCGGTGGCACGGTGGGTGAGCGCCGCGATGCCGAAGAACGCAGTTCCAAACAACACGATCTCGGCGCAGCGTCCCCAGCGGCCCCAGCGCGCGTCCAGCCCGAGCGTGAGGAGCGCCGTAGCATCACGGCCGAGCCAGGCGTGGTACTGGAGCACGTACGTCTCGAGCGCAACACGGCCGAGGGCAGCCGGCAGCGCCAGATGAGCGTCGCGCAGCGCCGGGTGGGCGGTGCGCAGCACGACATAGCACAGGATCGGGACCCACGAGACGAGCGGGTGGACATGGTCGTACGCGTGCCTGTCGTCCAGGCCCTCGTGCATCTGCGTGGCGACGAGGAACGCGACGGCGAACACGGCGCAGAGGGTGTGGAGGGCGCGGCGGCGCCGGGGCGTCCACGAGGGCCGCGCGTGGCCGAGGGTCGCGAGGGTCAGGGCGCGGCGGCGCGAGGCGGCGTGGACGAAGTAGGCGACGAGCATGCCGACGAATACCACGTAGCGGTCGAGATGCAGGCGGGAGCGCAGCTCCTCGGGATTTACGGACATGCGGAAGACGGTGTTCATGACGCGAGAGAACCCCTCGAAGACGTCGGGCCGCGTCGTCAGCCACTCGGTGCCGAGAGCCGCGGCAAACACCTTGGCCAGGAACACGCTCGGGTGGCGGTTCTTGCAGCGGCCGACGGACACCACGGCCAAGGTGACGAGGTACCAGAAGGTGATGGCGGGGGCGAAGTAGTACAGGTCGTAGGCTGTGCCCATCATGTACGGCAGGAGGGCGCTCAGCAGGTTGAGACGGAACAGGACGGAGGCGACGCGGTGGGGCGAGAAGTCCTTGGTGCGCAGCAGGTAGAGCGTGTGGCCGTACCCGGACAGGTAGAAGTACGCGGATATGAAGAGCCGGATCATCTTGTACGCCCACAGCGTCTGGGACGCGTCGTGGTAGTGGTACAGCAGGACGAAGCCCTGCATGAGCCCTTTGATCTCGTCCGAGTGGTCCCGCGACAGATACCCGGGGCCGCGGTACCCCGGCGGATCCCGCATCGCCTCGGCCTCTCCCTTAGATGTTTCGTCCGACATCTGCTCGCTCGACCCCTGGGTGCTCGGCATGTCGCTTGGCGTCCGGATGCTCCACTGGCTGCTGGACGACCCGTCGTCCAGGGGCGGCTGCTCATCCGTCGGCAGAGCCCTCTTGGCCAGCGACGCCATACAGGCCAGCGCCCAGAAAAGGCACAGCTTCTTGAAGCTACCCTGCTGGTACTGGCGCTCCGCTTTGCCTACGTACCGCGTTCCGTCGCAGAACCGGCACCAGACGAGGGTGAAGAGGATGACCCGGGCCGCCCGGATGACGCCGACTTGGCGTAGCGACTTGTATTTCATCGTGAGCGGGTACAGGTTCGGCAGGAGACACACCGACAAGACCACCCACGATAGCGTGGCCAGCTCGTACAGGATGCTGATTCTTCTGGTGCTGGCAACGCAGCAGGTGCCCTCGAAGGTCCGCGAGCGGGCGCTCGATGCCGTGTTGCAGCGCACGTTGAGCACGACGTCGAGCTTGCGCGCCGCCACCTCCTTCGAGTCGTGCAAGCCGTCCAGTTTCCGGGCCTGCGACAAGCCGTCGGCCGTGATTTGGTTGTACACCCACAGTATATGCGAACCCTGGTCTGGCGGAAGCGCCGCGAGGTGGCTGTTCATCTCGTCGATTCGCTTCGGCGTGATGGTCCTGGACCGGTTGAGAGACAGATGGCCGTAGTCCGGAACCGGAACTGGAGCTAGCAAGACTTGGGTTGCGATGTTCGACGTCGATACTGGTATGCTCTTATCCAAGTTTGCCGATATGTACGGCTTGATGTTGTCGATCCCACGCTTGAATAGACGGAGGTAGTCGTCGCCGCCGTATCGTGCGGCCCAGAGTCCCGGGGCCCCGAGGATAATAGCGGTAGCAGATCGCTCATCTTTTTCTAGGGCGACGCCTTCGTCAGTTACCAAATGCAGAGCATGGGATGCTTCAAGTGCATTATTCAAAGCCGAAGAGTTGAGCCAGGGATCCCAGATGAAGTCAACCTTCACGCCTTTGGCCTCGAAAGAAAGGTCCTGATGAAGTTCGTTGCCCGTGAGCACGTCCTTGATGATGGCCGGAGCCTGGCTGTGGAGTCTTTCTACGGCAGCTAGGAATACTTGACGCATGGTAGAGTCGCCGGCGAAAACGATTCTTTGGCCTTGTAAGCAATGCTGTAGAGGGTCTCCATCGCCGGCATATTCGACCGTACGACAGTCCGTGGGTTCCGGTTTTCTTGAGCCATCTGATGCAACTGGTGACCACGCTCTGTCGTGTAAGAGAGCCTGACAGCGATAGGGATCGTCTCGAGCTGCTAGCTAATTAGAACCAAAGGCGTCTTGACTGGGCTATCCTGATGGTGCGGAGATCTTACGGGATGAATATTTGAGGTACCCCTGGAGAAGTATTATCAGAGACACAGCGGTCGTAGTAGCTATAATAATTCCCCTGAATGAGTACGACCTGTTGACAGGCAACCGGAGGCGATCCATGACGAGGAGCTGGGAGTTGGAGCAACGCGAAGTCTTCCAAGGTGTCTGATAACCAAGAGAATAGGCATGATGATGAAGGTCAAATTAAACAGGTAAAGTTGCCTAGGTTTCTACAAGGACGCGTTGTGCTTTTGAAGGTCATACTTGCTTTCACTCGTAGTACATTTTCAGGTAGCGGCACCTAAAGAGAATATGTAGTCTTGGCCTTCTTGGTCAGCCACGATGAGGGGGGCAAGAGCGTGTCATGAGAGTAGTGCAACTGATGGCTCACTGCACCCAGAGGGGCATTAGAGTAGACGCGCATAGCACATTTCGAAATCGCGGGAAAGAGAGCATCGTACGTATTCTTGCAGAGGTCGTCAACGCACCAGGGGCAATCGTTGTGGCAAACGTCACCTGAACCACCGGAGATCTCAGATCTCGTAGTAGAAGATTTCGAGTCTCACGAACCCTTCTGCTGGAGCAAAGTCCCGACGAAAGATATAATTCTTGCATGATCACTTATTACCTGCAATGCTCCCGGTGTGGTTGCAACGATACGGTCAGATTCAGGGGGTGGCTAATGACCGAGGCTGTGCGAGTGTGGCCGTGCGAACCCCCACTTATAGCGTCCAATTTGTGCCCAAATAAATTTTGCACAATACATCGATTCTTGCTTGCTTTTTCTTCATAACTACTACCTACTTCGTAGACCCAACGTAATCATCACCAAACGGAATTTACATCCTCGACGTATGAAACACACGCCGATGAAGCACAGCGCTCCGCTCAGTAAGTAAACTGGACGTATCCCAGTCTGCTGAGCAAAGCCATCACGTCCGAACATTCTCGCGACGATACCCGGAGATGATCATGGTAAGAAACAAAATCAACTTAGAAGTCGTCTTTTGCCATAGCTCGGCCAGGTTTGATATTTCCCACGCCTGATCTTGAGCCGGATACCTCATTTCGAGCGTACGAGACAAGACTGAACCACCTATACAACGATCTTTGAGTACGGAACCTCCCGGCGAATAGCGTCGAGGCTTTCGTAATTTATCTGTTGTAACACTTCGAGTACAAACAGCTAGCTCATGTTTTTGGCCCGTCGCGGGTAATTTTTCAATAATTTAGAAAAAACATTCTATCATGTGGCTAAGAATTCTCAAATAATATTGTTATCTCGTATTCCATCCATGTATCGATTCGGTTCATAATGAGTATTCTAGTAGGACAACCGCCCGAAACCCCTTCGAGCGCAATCGATTAATGACTGCAATCCATAATACAAAAGTGATACTTATTACACACCTAAACTACCATTCTTCAAGCATACCATTCACCACCGATCCATCTGTTGAAAACGTCAAGAGAGCCCTCGGGCTGGTTGAAGGGAACCATGTGGCCGGCCTGGTAGATACGCACGAATGTGAAGTTACCGCTGCTCTTCACCTCGCCGTACTGGTCCTTGCCGATCTTGAGACCCTCCATCTCGGCGGCGTTGAATCCCTTCTTGCCACTCCACTCTAGATCCTCCGACCATGCCTTGTTGCCGAGCCAGTTGCAGATGAAGTCAGCATCACCGGCGTAGATCATGACGGGGATCTCCTTGATGATGTTAGGGACAAGGCGGTGGAACGGCTTGGACCAGTCGCCCTGGAACAGGAAGTTCCTGTTGATATCCGTGTTACAGCTCTCGTAGTCTTGCACTTCAGCACCGACTGCCTTGATGACCTTCTCCTGGTTGAGATACTGGCTGATCCAGGCAGTCTCGGTGTAGCACAGGTTCTCTTGGTCCTTGCACTTCTCGCGGATATCATACACGTTGTATCCGGTGCGCTGGTAGGGACCAATGAAGGCGTTGTTACAGTAGATGGCGGCAGGGACACAAGACCAAACACTATCGGACTCGTAGCAGCCAGAGATGAGCGACTGGCAACGCGGGAGGGAGTTGTCCATCGATTGGCACTCGCTCTCGTCGAGCACAGCATCGTAGCCACCCTCACCACAGGCCATCGGGCGGTATTGGGCATACTGAGTGTACGGGTCGGTGAGACCGTTACCAATGGCAATGCTCTGCAGGTTGATGTTGCGGTTCTTATGAGACAAGATCTCCGAGGCAAAGACGGGGATGTAGTGGCCGGCGTACGACTCTCCAGTGATGTGGAATGGCTGCTCGGCGTATTCGGGGAAGTTGTGGAAGAATAGGGTAAGAAGGGCGTAGATGTCCTTGCTAGCAGCGATGGTGTTGGACACGGGGTTGCTGCTGTAGGAGTAACCGACGTTGACAGGCTGGTCGATGAAGATGACAGATGCGTTGCTGTTCCACGAGTACTCGTTGTACTTGAGCGAGCCATCCTTCTGGACGCTGGATGGTCCCAGTTCCATGAAGAGTCCCATCATGGAGGAACAACCGGGGCCGCCGTTCAGCCATAGTACGACGGGGTCGTTCTTGGGATCGTTCCGAGATTCGAAGAACCCTTGACATAATTAGTCGGAGTCAATACAGTAATAGCTTCAAGGTATGTAACTCACAGTAGAACAGATGCTTATCATTAGCTTCATCATCAAGGTACCCACTGTATTGCTTGACCTTGTCTACGCCGAGCTCTGATGGGTCGACGGCCTTCGCTCGCAGGTTGTAGGCTTCAAGGGAGCCATCCACCTTCCGGTGCTTGACACCATCTGTCTCTACCCACATGCTTTGCACCTCGGCGCCCTTGACAACGTGATCCCATTCGCTGTCGGGGCGGCGTTTGTGAGCCTTGGGGTAGGAGGGAAGGTTGGCGGCCTTTACGAATTCGTCGAAGCCAGGGACTAGGAGATTCATTTCATCCCAGAGTCCCTTAGCGGCGGCTGGCATCTCGCCGAAGACCTCAGCGAGATGATCCAGGGGTTTCCGGATGGAATCGCTGATGCCTCCGCCGAGGACCTTCTGTTGTTCCTGGGCCAAGGCAGCCGAGGTGGCGCCCAGCACCAGGGTCGAGCTAGCGAACCTCATGGTAGCTAGCAAGGAAGTTTGGATGACGTATCAGAATGGGACAATGGGACAATGGGACAATAACTCTGACGATGATAATGATGATGGGATATGGATGAATTGGAAAGAAAGAAGATTGAGATGGAAGAATGATTGTTGACGGTCATACAAATAGCTCGGGGAGAGCAAGGAAGGTGGAAGGTTGGGGTAAGCTCTGAGATACGGGATGGGTGATGGGTGTCCGTGGGTTGATGAAACCATGAAACCGGAGGGAGAACCCGACTGGCCACTGCCTGGCCAACCAGTAACATTCTGGTGCCTTGGCTAAGTTCCCCCCTATTGCTTATGTGATAATCTCCCGCCAGTTGAGTACGGAATTAGACCCACTATTGCTAAGGGGTAACCTGCTCGCCTTACTTTCTGTAGGTACATAAGCTTAAGATAAGATTACGACAGCTGTGTCTGTGTTATCGAGAGCTGCGTGTCGCGTGATGGAGGGGTGCTTTGCGATAAGCGTCATCGGTCATTCATTCGAGTCAGTGTCTCATTCTAATTTGGAAAGTTACTTGGTCATCAATAAGACTGTTACAAAGTTCCCTTGATTTCCAAAAGCTATTGAAGCTTCATGAGAGATTGAATACATACCTATTCACTATTCAAAGCTGTTACACACCGTCTAGGCACTAGGAGGCGTCGTGTTTACGTATACCAATACTGCTGAGCTGTTCCTGCGTCCATTGCCTAGTGGGTGCGCTGGCTGGCTGGCTGGCTGCGGGATGCAATGCATGCGTTAGCATTCAGGGTAGTAAGGCCGGTTGCACATGATTTCTAACGTTCCAACTTTAATTCTTTGGTAAAGGCAAAATTACGGTTTAATGAATTTTTAGGCCGTAGCATCTTTCATTGCGACGTCAGACTTTGTTGCGCTTTCAGCAAAGAAAAAAAAAAACCACTTCGACATTCCAACCAAGATACTGGTAAAATGTCTCGCCAAATAAACCAACCTGGTATGTAGAATCATGATGTACTGGAATTTAAAACCTTTTGGCTTTTTTACCCGCTATTTTCTTGTTCCGCCATGATATCATGCATCGATACTGACTTATCGCAGTATGTAAATAAGCCCCTCCGTTCCCCTCGGCTGCCTCTTCCGGCCTCTCTAGGACGACCCGGAAGACAGCAGAGCTTGTAGGCATGGATAGAAAGTTTTTAACATAGGTCCAGTCCAACCAAATACGCCTGACGAACGTATCGCTCGTGCGACTCAAGAAGGGCAAGAAGCGCTTCGAGATAGCCTGCTACAAGAACAAGGTGCTGGAATGGCGGTCGGGCATCGAGACGGACCTGGACGAGGTGCTGCAGATCCCGAACGTGTTCCTCAACGTGTCGAAGGGGCAGACGGCGCCGTCGGCCGAGCTCGCCAAGGCGTTCGGCAAGGACAGGCCCCTCAACGACATCATCCTCGAGATCCTGAATAAGGGGGAGCTGCAGGTGGGCGAGAAGGAGCGCGCGGCCCAGCTCGACCGCGTCCACAACGAGGTCGTCAGCATCGTCGCCAGCAAGCTCGTCGACCCCCGCACCAAGCGCGTCTACACCACCGGCATGATCGAGAAGGCCCTCGACATGCTGAGCTCGCAGGCCCACCACCAGCAGCAGCAGGGCGACAAGAAGAGCGCGGAGCAGCAGCCGGGCAGCGGCACGGGGACGCCGGCGACGGGCGACGACGGGGAGGCGAAGCCGAAGGCAAAGGAGCACGTCTGGACTGGCGTGGTCACGACCAAGAGCGCCAAGAGCCAGGCCCTCGAGGCTATGAAGGCGCTGATCGCGAACCAGCCCATACCCGTTAGCAGGGCGCGGATGCGGCTCCGCATTACCTGCTCTACGAACGTGTTGAAGCAGGCGGTAAAAGCGGCCAAAGGCGGAGATGCGGAAGGGGAACAGAAAGCCCCAGGGACCGTAAAAGACAAGATCCTAAGTTACGTTGAACAAGTGGAAAACCAAGATGTACTGGGATCAGAGTGGGAGGTTGTTGGGTTCGTCGAGCCCGGTGCTTTTAAGGGTCTATCTGATTTCGTGGGTAACGAAACGAAAGGCCAAGGCCGAGTTGAGGTTCTTGATATGGCAGTCACTCATGAAGATTAAAAAAGGCCAAGGGCTGGCTTTATGATAGATTACGATCTTAATGGCAGCTTAATAATTTGGAAGCGTGACATTTTGGCATAGGGAGGATAATGGCATAGACAAAATAGGATCAAGATCAGAGCAATTAATTGACCTTCACATACGCACAATTCTTCCGTGGAGCGATTCAAAGTGTTGGTCATAACGTCTCTTATTTTTTCAGAGTACATCCATGACTTGCCGTAACCGATGAGCAAGATCCCCCATTTCGCAAAAGAACTCAGTAGAAACGTTGATGCAGTAATTTCAGTCCAGCCTTCACGCCTGTCCATCCGCAATGAATGATCTGAACCAATGAAACCATGCCTCCACCACCAGGATTATCTTTAACCACCCTTCTTCTTGGAGACACCGACAGTCCGGCCGCGACGACCAGTCGTCTTGGTGTGCTGACCGCGGACACGGAGGCCCCAGTAGTGACGGAGACCACGGTGGGCGCGGATCTTCTTCAGGCGCTCCAGATCTTCACGGAGCTTCGAGTCGACACCGTTTGCCAGGATCTGCGAGCTCTTGCCATCGGTGATATCGCGCTGTCGGTTAAGGAACCAGGCGGGGATCTTGTACTGGGTCGGGTTCTGGAGGATGGTGACAATTCGCTCCAGCTCTTCCGAGGTGAGTTCACCAGCACTGTGTTGGAATCTAATTAGTTTTTGATCTATACTACGCGTGCTACTCGCGTAGCTCATGCCCATTTGCGTACCGCTTGTTCAAGTCAACATCGGCCTTCTTGCAGACCAAGTTGGAGTATCGTCGACCAACACCCTTGATTCGGGTCATGGCGTACATAACCTTCTCTTTTCCATCGACGTTCGTGTTGAGGAGACGCAAGATCTATGGGCGTCTCAGTTAGCTTGAGTTATCTCTAGTGGTTCAATTCACGGGCGACAAGAAATTGAGGGATCGGATAGTTGGCTCGCGGTCGGACTGGGAGATAGCAACGTGCTATGCAAAATTCAAATGGCAATCACTTACGAACTGGAAGTTCGTCTTCTCTCCGGAGACGAGCGACATGATGGGCAACTGTGTTGTTGAGTTGTTGCCTTGATGTCGTTCGGATGTGTGTCGTTGAGATTGCGAGAAGTTTGAATGGAAGTTTGATTTTTCTGGTAGGCTCGCTTAATTAGGGTACAGCCGGAAAAAGGGTGGGAGGGGCCAGCTCGATTTGTGTACTCTCCATTTTTAACCGGACTTTCTACGGGCCGGACAAAGCACTTGGTGCACGGGCCATTTTGCTTCGTCTTATGGATAAAAAATTTCCCTTAAAATCTTCACCTGACGAGAGCTGTTTCTTCAACACAAAACGCTATGATTCCTTCCAGTTTCATTTACACGACAAACAGTCCGGACTCGCTAGTTCGATCCTATTTGTTATTAATTCCTGATTGAGTATGCCTTGTGAGGTTTGAAACTATTGTTGTTGGACAGGTGTAGTCGTTACCTACCCAAGTATTTTACCGCCAGACTCGAGATCTTGAGTTGGTGATACTCGGTTTTGGTACTACATGGGATGCCATCCCTCATCGATATGTATCGGTGGTGATAGCATCAAGTGGTGCTCGGTTTACCTAGGGAGTAGGTATGCTCAACTGCCGACACGGTTGAGATTCCTTCGAGAGATCTCGACTGCCTAGGCAGTTGTCTCATTCTATAGTCGCGGCCAGTGATGATCGATTTTACACAGTCTACGAGGATATCTCCAATGAGCTATCAAAAACACTGAAAATTCTGAGGCCTTAGCTCCCATATTAAATTCTAGCAGTTATCTATTATACCAAGTCGATACCACATTGAGTGCTTTGTACATAGCACCACCTAATAAATCGCTTTTTCCCAACCTGTCGACCCAATGCGACCCCCCTTGCCTGTTTATTCCTAAACGCCAGTGGACAAGAAATCCCTCGAGTTACATCTCATGATATTCGTCACATCATAACCACCAATATGTCTCGGCTCGCGTCGCCGCATGTGCCTGGTTCTCGGCAGCTCATGGCCTCCCTGACTCTGCCCTCGGACCTTCCCGGGGCGGTTCGTGGACTAGGGAGCTGCTAAATCGGGGATGCGTCTCCATACGGCCATGGTCGATGCTGGTGTTTCTCGAAGCACTCGGACTAATGCCGCTGATACTGCTTTGACCACCATGGCTCGATTTTCTGCCAAAGTTCCATTCGAAGGCGTTTAATATCTTTTGGTGCTCTAGGTTTTGCTGAGTGAACGGTCTGTCCAGATGAGAATACTCGTTCCGCTCGGCTGATTTCTTGGGCTTCTGTGATTTGAAACCACCGGTGAAAGTTCGAACAAGGCGGGATTGCGACTTGGAAAACTCCTGGCTGGCCCCGTTATCGGTTGGCGTCGTGGTGCCGTTTGTCCGATTACCGGTTGAACTCGTAGTAGACTGCTTCCTGCTCGAGGGCCATGTCCATCTACCTAGTGCCATTATGACACAGAAACGATTTGGTCGTCTGAGTTTGGTAGAGATAGGTAGGTAGTCACCGAACGATGCTGGTATGTTCGTGGTGCGGTTGACACGTTCTTGGAGAATAAATGTGAGTTAACTATGGGACGACACTTCAAAGATAAAATATAACTCTCCTGAAATAAGTTGGGAGCTGGCAATGGGCCACCGAGACCCAGCAGCTTGGACATCCCCTCTTACTTTAGTAGCCTTGACGGGCGGCTCTGAATGGCGAGATGGTGGTAGCACCCGCCTATCACCTTGTAATGGGTCTATATATTGCATATTGCATATCTAGCAGACATCGCGGGGTCGCCGGGGTCTAAGATCCCCTCAACTCTGCGTAACCCCATGCCCGGACGACGTCATCCTACCGATAAAGAAAACGGCCGAGACCACCCTACTTGTCACCTACCCAACTGTCAACTCGCGAATCTCCAATGCTAGGCGGCCGTTGGGGTACACATCGCCCCGTTTTATGCGGGTAGGGTTCTGCAGATACCGTGCTACGGGCTCGTCTGGAATGCCTCGATGAAGGTACTTGTTTTTCTTTGTTCTACCCCAGGATACCCCGAGGCCTTGACCCCAAACGCTATAGTCTGTGGCTGTGTATTCCAACAATACCTGTACCTATTGGTAATTTATCTACCGGTGGCGATATAGTATGTATGAAGCCGATCTCCATCCCTAGTTCTGGGCACCCATCACCTAGTGATAAAGGTCAGGGGTTAACGACCCGGCGGCCCTCCTAGTGTGGTGTCGCTGTCAGGCACCTAGCCATATTAGTAGGCACTTAGAGGTGAGATGCGCGTTTTAAAAATCCAAGATCGAGAGACTAGATAGAGATGGCGAGCTGGGTTCGGACGTATCATACGATACTCTTACATGAGAGACGCATATCATCAGGTCATAATGTACTTATTAACGTAAGCGCTTTTGGCTCGTTCTAAATACTATTGTATATACAAGGTTGGTACATACATACCTTAGGTAGGTAGATATCTCATAACTTTTCCCGATCGGAACGGAGCCCGACGATGTCCCCGTCGTCGTCGACCTCCATAACGCACAAGATAAACGTATCCTTCAGCGCGCCGAGCCGATATCGGTAGTTGACCTCCTGGTAGTCTTTACTCGCGGCCATGGCAGCGAAGTGCTCGACGGACGGGTAATGCACGAAGGCGATCTCCTCCCAGCCGTCTTCCTGCGCCTGCCCGCCCGCCACCACCTTGCCGACGATCTTGACCCTGCCGCCGTGCCGCGACCCCACCTTCTCTGCAAACGCCACGCCGTACTGCTTGTACTGGTCTACCTTCCCCTCGTTGAAAGCCAGCAGGTTCAGCATCGACACCGGGTGTTCCCGCACCGGCGCCGGCAGCGATCCGATCCACTCGCGCAGCTCCGGCGACATCTCGAGGTTCTGCGACGTGCGCGCGGGCGCTAGCATGTGCTTCGCCGGCGGTGCGACTGAGCCCGGCGCCGGGTTTAGTAGTGTTCTGTTAGTAGATGCGTAGCCGGACAACATCTTGGCCGACACGCCGCACGTCGCGGACCATGCGGCCTCAATATCCCGGTGCGCCTCCTGCGGGATGGAGTCAGCTTCTTCCAGTACGAGGAAGAGGTCCCAGCGGACGTTCCGGCCGAGCAGGTGGCCGGTCGACGTGTGTGTGGGCAGGATCATCCACCGGACTACTCGCGCCTGGACAACGGGCTTGACGCCGTGCCGCCGGAGCTGGCCGAGGAACGAGCGGGGCTCGACGCCGTCCTTGAGGGCGATGAGATGCAAATTGCAGAGAACCATCGTTTAGATAGAGCGACGCCTATTTCGCTTTGCTCTCTATAATTACAAATGACCGCTTGCAACGATCTCGTAAGAATCATAAAGATGAGAGATGCATTAATAGCAGGGACGCATAGCTGTAGATGGCTAAAGTGGAGGGACATCTCGATTGGCCGAGGTTGTCCAAAAAGGGTAAAAAGGACCTCCACCTTTAGCCGAACATCGTCATCTCATCTGCAAGACGTCTTGATTTTTACTGTCAGATGGCATCTGACAACAAAAAGGCTTGTGCGGACTTGGCGTGGTAAGGAGACTTATTCAAGATAAGGTGAAGATGGTGAAACAACCTTACTCGACGACAAGCTTTATGGACCCCTACGTCTCAAACGTCAGACCCGCTTCTAAACCAGGGGCACGGGCATGGTAAGAAAACGTCCTAGCACCGGTGCAGTGTCTTGACTTCTTTGATATTTTTCAATTTTGTCCAGGGAGGTAGATCTACACTCCCGATATCCCTATCCCGTCGATGCTCTCATCCTATCCTATCCTGTAGGAGATCTAGCACGATATTCATAAGATCTCTTTAAGATCTGCATCAACGCTCTACCACAAGAATAGCCACCCGCTACGCCGGACGGGACACATCGGCTGGACTTGCTCATTGACTTGTTAAAAAAAAAAAAAAAAAAAAAAGGAATATACATGAACGTCTGCCGTGGGTATCTAAATATTCGAATATTTCCGAGAGACTTGCTCGCTTTATATATATAAGGTATGCTACAAGAAAAAAATAACTGGCCGGGTTATATCGTGTTAAAAGAAGCTTCTAGCTTATACCACGACATTGACCTCCTGCGTCTTCTGCTTCACAATCGTGACATCGCCGTTGTTGACGGTCACCTGCTCGAACGAGGTGAACGTCTGCGAGACCAGGTTGGCGAAGGCGTCGCCGTTGGACTGGTAGAACCCGCAGTCCTGCAGGAAGGTGTCGGTGCTCTCCACGAACAGGTTCTGGTTCGGCAGGATGATGGCGGCCGGGTCGGCAAACACGAGGTCGATCGCCGGCGCCTGGGCGCCCTTCGGCAGGATCAGGCTCTCGTTCATCTTGCCGAAGGGCGCTGCCGGGTCCGCCGCCACGAGCGCGGGCGACCCCGTGGGCTGGCTCAGGGCGCTCGCGGCTTGGACCCCGGCGAGGTCGACCGTCTGCGAGGCGCCGATGGTCATGGTCTGCGCGTCAGACACCATGACCATGATCTGCTTGTCCGGCTTGCCGTTGTCGGCGAAGAGCTGGTTCACCATGTATCTTTTCTGAGCTTTCTCATCCTTCTTACCCTTCTTATCCTTCTTGTCTTTCTTGTCCTTCTTGTCGTCCCGAGCATCCACCACCGTCGCCACCGTAACAATCACGATGTTCTACTCGCCAGTTAGCCTGGAATGTGCAAGACCTAGTGCTGTGGGATTGACTTACAACTTCCGAGAAGCGCGACTTGAAATGGTTGAGGCGGATGTTATTCTTGACGTCCTCCAGCTGGGTGATCAGAGCGATCTGTGCCTGTACTAGTAGGGCAAATTCTTGCTCTGCTAGTGTCTGTAGGGCATCCAACTCTGCCTTGTTGTCCTCGACGACGATGATATTGGTCTCTTGGACTATCTGCTCGATAGTAAGGGGAGATCGCCGCGACCTCCACTTCAACCCTCGCTCCGTTGCTGGTGCAAGTGCCCCATCAGTCGGTGCTGGGATCATAATTAGTCAAGAACGAGCTTGCTGGGGTGATGCGATTGATCTCATACCTGATGCCACGAACGACGAAAGACCCAATAGGGCCGCGCAAGCATACTGAAAGTACATATTGACGAATTGGCTTTCCAGAAGCAAGAAAGAATGGATAAGAAAGCCTATCAAAGGACTGTAACGTGTTGAAGACTATGTATATAGAAGAGAACGAAAAAAGACTGCCGCTGGGGCGTCACGAAGAACAGAAATGAAGGTAAGGCAAGAAGAAGCGGATGATCTACCAGAACACGACCATACGACTCGTAATAAGGCGATCATATTCTGTGCAGAGGGGATCATAGTCTACCTTATATATACTGCCTACCTTGTCAGCGATCTTACCGACAAGAGTTTGGATGATGATTGTCGTGATTGTCGTGATCTCCTGGTTCTCGCCGGATGCTCGACAATCCGGTCCATCTTCAAAGCGCCAAGAACGTCGACATCCGCCTGCGTTCCAAACATCGAAGCGCACAACCTGATTCGTCCGGCCCTTTGGGATGAGGCTCTTCCCCATGAGGTGATGGTCAAGTTATGATCCAGGCGAGGCTCCTAGGGGCTAAGATAAACATCAAAGGGGACCGGGACTAGGCACCAGTGGTCTTGAACCCCGTGTCTAAGCCTCTTCAATTTGGCATTAGAGTTTGAAGTCCTTCTGCACCCCGGAATCAGGAATAGCTTCACGAGAACGCAGCGAATCATCTGAAGAACAGTCCGATATTTTCGATGGGGCAGCGGTGACAGGTACCCATGTATCTTCCAGCCATCCCGCCAAGAGCCAATGAGAAGACGGGATGAGGCCCCTGTCAATGCCGATGATCCTGGTACGGCACATGGGGCCTGTGCGATTCGAGACCCAGGCGAAACGTCACTCGTCTTGAAAGAACTTCCCAGGGGTTCATGCAAACGACCCTAGACGGCAAACGACACTCTTCAATCTTAGAATCAACTCCTAATGGCATCATATCACGGTTCACATACCTCTTGATAAGATACTGTAGATGGTACGAGATGACTACCGAAACGGGACTTGGGCATGTGGAGCTTTGAGGTCCCCGAACAGATCTCTAAGCTTGCAACGCCGTTTGTTTACCTACCTCATGCTTACCTCCCACCTGGATATCGAATACCTAGAGACGGGAATACCTGACAAGACATATATTAGAGGGAGGCGATCTCTCATATACAAGTTATTAGTTCTATGATATCGCTGCCTGCCTAGGTAGGTAGGTATAATGATGCCGGAAAATTCCAGGAGGACTTGATTTGCCGAACAGGGCTTCTTGGCTCGCGTCACGCTAAAGGGTATCTACCTATCTAGCGTAAAAGGTCTTGTCTAACTCCCGAAGGTAATCTATGTAATCTAACATAAACGCTCCACCGCTTCGAAGCTAAGACCGTTTCCTCCGAAGCCCTAGTGAGCAAACCGGAAGTCCAGCCTCTGCATGCCCTCGTCCTTGGTAGTCAAGACGTAGCCCTCCTGCTCCTCGGGCGTCATGGCGCCCCACTTCCTGTCGCGCAGCCTGTTGCGCCAGAGGTAGAACGCCTTGACGAGGTAGAAGAGGACGACGTTGAAGACGGTGATGCCGAGGAGGACCCGGTTGCCGCGGCGGTAGAGGGGCTGGTCGTCGTCGCGGTAGATGTTGGCGGCGATGATGTTGCCGCTCTGGACGAACATGTTGTAGAGGGCGGCGGAGACGGCGCGCGTGCGCACCGCGTTGCTGTTCTTGGCCGTCCAGCCCACGAGGATCGCGTGGCAGTACGGGTACGACAGCAGGCCCGTCAGCAGCGCGTACCGCGCCCACGGCGACGCGCCCTCCGGCAGCAGCACCAGCCCCAGCACCCACGGGAATATCCAGATGTTGGAGCTCGACGAGACGACGGACCGCTCGTTGACGTGCCGCGACACCCACGTCACGATCAGCAGGTTCACCGCGAACAGGAACTGCGACGGGATCGCCAGCAGGTTCGCCTGGAACACCGAGAAGCCGATCTGCCGCAGGATGTACGACAGGTAGTTGGACGGCGCCCCCGGCGGGATGTACGTCGTCAGCCCGATTATGTATAGCGGCCACATCTCCCAATCCTTGACCGCCTTGAGGAGGAGGATGGGCCCCACCGCCTGCCGATTATTCATATCGCCCTTGCTCGGGTCGTCGCGGAGGAGTCGATTGACCAAGATCAACTCCTCGTGTTCGGTAAACCACCCGTTCTTGCCCCGGAACCAGTGGCGGGTCTGGGTAGGGCCCGGCGGCATGAGGCCCCAGGAGAAGATGCCGATGAGAGTTGTGATCAGCCCCTCGATCAGGAACAGCCACTGCCAACCGCTCCAGCCGTTGATCCCGCGCATCTGGAGGATCCCCGCGGCGAGCAGCGAGCCGACGATATTCACCGTGCTGAGGGCCGTCCAGAACCAGGCCAGCCGCAGGGGAAGTTCCCTGCTCTTGTAGAAATACGTGAGCCAGAGCACGATGTCGGGGATGAAGCCGCCCATGAGGAGGCCGAGGAGGGCCTTGATGGCGTAGAAGGCGGCCCTGTTCTTGAGGAAGGCCTGGCACATGGCCGTGATCGACCAGCCGACCATGATTGTCGGGATCCAGACGTCGGCTCCGAGCTCTAGTTGCGTTAAACATGTCGTGTTAGCTTTTTTCTCTTACCTAGTATTACGGAATTCAATAGAGTGACTCCGAGAAAGTGTTCACTTTGAGACACTTGAAGACTCTAGAATATAAGGAACAAATGCCGACACGACAGGTTTTTTATACTTACTCTTGCTTATGAGCCCGCTGGGTAGCTCCGCGGCCAGGAAGCAGGCCAGGAAGATGGTCTGGCCGTAGTTGAAATCGTTCGTGTTCATGCCTGTCGAGCCATCTCATCAGTTTACCATGCCTCGCACCAGGTTTTCATGCCAACTTCATCGTGTATCTTCGTGGTATAGACAGCCGTCCACGAACATAAAGATCACATACCGGTTTCGGGCAGGAAATTGTCCGAGATGGCCCTGTTTATGTTCCGGCGATGCATGTCCAGGGCGCAAAACATCAACCAAGCCCAGACCTGCGCATATCAGAAACGTGTGGGTTAGTAATTTTTCAACCTATATTCCAGTAGGGTTGCGGCTTTTCTATGGTATTCGAGAGGATGGAGAAAGAAAGGCAGGCGTGGAAAGGAGGCTCGAGAACCCGGAATTGAAAATGCGAGCACAGCACATTTCTATACATACCATTATTCTTGCATCAATCTTGCGGACAAGCCTCTTCTCCTCCTCGGCTGTCCACTTGTAGTCTGGGTCGAAGCGGTGCCGGTTCTCGTAGCCCGCCTTCTCGTACACGCCGCGCCAGCGCTCTGCCACTAATGGGTCGGAGAATACGTGGTCGTCAGTCGACCCGTAGTCATCGGCTTCCACCGCCGTCTCTTTCGAGTTGCGGCTTGACTTCGTGGCTATGGGGGTGGCGATCTCCTTGGTCTCCGGGTCGGAGTCGGAGCCCTTCGCGACCTTGTCCTCTCGATCACTCGCCATTGTTTCCGTATATTTGCGTTCTGGTTCTCAATCACACGACGCAGAGAACGGCGAGGAAGAGAGAAAAGGTGATGACAAGAAGCCAGCAGCTACGGTATGCGGCGCTAGATATATAGCTACCTAGTCCCCATGACGTGCTTTGCTGGAGACTTAGACCAATATGTACCTAAGGTAAGTAAAGTATCCGTAGATACACAGCTTCCTCGGTCTGGGCAGCAAAAAAAACCTTTCTTGACAGACTGATCGATCGTCGCGGTTACATTCCTTGGTGATACGGGGAGTTGATGGCTTGACATCTCCAATCACGTCATGTAGGCGGACGGACAGTGGCTGCTGTGACCTTATCTATTGCACCATTCCAGGGGTCGATTGTGTGAACTCCCCTCCGCAGATGCAGCCTTTCTCGAATCCTCGTCTCCCCTTGCATTTGAGATCTAGTCGCTCAAAAATCTACGACCGTAATGAGTTATTCTCGAAGCATTATAATTGTTGGATCATTGCCCGGGAGACTCTGTACGCTCCTGTAGCGCCGGGAGCGACTGACCGGTTCCGACTGGGTCTTCAACGAGGCCGGCCTATAGATGACTCGAGGGAAGCATCAGATCGTAAGCATCATAGCTATGACCGATAGCTCTTAGTTGGATTGGATAGGTCCTCAACCAATTGGTCATATTTATCTGTAACATAGTACAACCGCGAAATACTTACCTAACATACGAACACACCAAAATCTGTGCTTGCTGCGGAAATGATGCACGATTGTGGGTTCTGGAGTCGTTTAATTTAAGTCTATGTCTACGGGTATGTAGTCGGGTCAGCCCGGTATGTGTAAGACAATGCATTAGCCACAATTGACAGTCCCATGCTCTTCCTGCCATGGGCATCTGGTCAACCACCCGGAATCTTTGCCAGGCGCCCCGAATATAAGTTCTAGGTATGCGACTCTCGTCTAGCACGCACAGAACAGTAAGTGTATAGTGCACTTTCTTCTGTAACCGGTTGCAGCATCTATCATATATGGTAGCTGTGCGTGATGCCTTCCAGATAATAAAGCATTAGCGCCCAAGTGGACGTTGATATCTGACCTTCGGGAATTCCAGAGGCAGCGCTAAGACCGCTATCTGCCTGTGGTTGCCTTTCTCCTTGGAGACCTTGACCTTACCGCCAATCTCGCGGAAATACTGGCCAAATTGCTTCTCATCCAAGCCCAAATCGTATCTGATAGGCGCCGTGTCGAAACTGTAATTCGACAAAATGGCTGCAAGAGCACAGCAGTATGTGTACACTAGGTCGGTGTGGAATTTTCTCATTTCACCATTGGAAGAGAATTTCCGTCTAATATTCTCAATGACCGGTTCAGGTGCCGGTTTTAGAATCTCCGCTAGCTTGTCCCGAGGTGGAATTCGTTTTGTGCCTCTCTCCTTTCCTGGTCTGGCGGCCTTGACAAATTTGATAAGGAACTCGAGATATCTAAGAGTTCGTAACCTGTGCACTGGGTTCGGACCTTCACCAATAGGTACAAGTCGGGTTGAGGTGAATTGGATCGGTGTTGCTTTGTTCTGACCCTTCTTGATCTGCTCTTGCCAATCTCTGATTGGAACGGCATTCAGTGTTTCGCCTCCAATCAGATCTTCAGGCGTATATACATCCTGGATCTCCTCGGCGTTGAAATTGCCTGGAGGCACTGGTTTAGCCGCATCAGCAGCTGCTTGAAGGTCTTCCTTCGATGCCATTCCCTTGGTGACATCGTTTATAGATTCCATTAGCGCTTGGGAGGAAGAGTTTAGCTTCAGTGGATTTCCGTCTGCATCGGTAACGGCTTTTTCTGGGGCTATGGCGTTCTCGGTGATAGCAGCAAGGGCTTTCTTAGCCTTCTTGGTTCCAAATGCTTCGCCAAGATTGTTTCGGAGCTCCAGCATGGTCTGTCCAACAGTTAAGCATTAATAGTGAAAATGCAGGGACACTATGTATAATTACCTTTGAAGCCTGTCTCTCCGCAGGGTCTTCCTCAGGAGCTTCCTGTGATCGGACCACACCTCTGACAGCCATTTTCTTGGCCTCCACTACTGACAACTGACCCGTTTGTGGGTCGAAGACACCGATGTAATGTTTGAGATGCGATTCTCGGCCACCGGGTCCATCTTCCTTTGCTGTATAGTCCAGCTTGCCATATGATGACGCATGTAGTAGGAGACCAGAATTAGCCGCCTTGCTTTTTCTAGAGCCTGTGGGTTGTGGCTTCGTATATGCCTGGAATTTTACTGAATTGGGAACGCAGAGACCAGGTGACGTTGCTGCGACAAGTCAGTCCAAGTCGACACATAATTGAGGTATGTCGCACCTATTACCGGAGGACAACTTTTCGCCGTCTGGATAGAAGAAACCTTGACAATGCTCGACTGGGTCGGTTCAGAGGGTGTTTGGATGGCCACCTTCTTCTTCGGTCGCGTACCATCCTCATGGCGCTTTCTCTTCTTTTCTTTGTGTTCGGCCATGGTGAGATGTAGTTAGGCCAATGTAAAGTGGAAATAGGATTAAGTCGATCTCAATTGTAAAGGCTGGACAGTGTATTTGCGGGTTGTCGAACCGATTTTGAAAGCCTGACCGCAGGAACTGGGTATGGCTTAAGGAATGACAAAAAAAATTATCTGCCGTCAAATTCATGCTGGCCAACGAATTAGGTAGGCGGTGATAAAACCCCACAGCACTAAATGTAGGTACATACCTCAGGTAGATTAGTGCCTCAAGCTCTAGCGCGTTCAAGCTTCAGCTGCAACCGGCGCATGTTGCATGTCGCATATCCCTCAGTCAGCTTCTAGGGTTACGAGGCAACACCAATTCAATGCCCACGAGATTTATGTTGCAGATCACAAGCTCGGTACCTATTGTGCACCTATTAACATAGGGAGGCCATGGCCGAAGATCTAGGTGTAGGAAGTTGGACTAAGGTTCTTTCACACTAAGATATAGGATTAGAGGGGTAGACATTCAATAAAGACGTCATCGATACTTCTACTACGCGAGCTTCGCACATTTTAGTCACAATCAACAAAGAATTAAATGTGATCAGCAGTTGCAAATCTATTGACTAGCAAGCTAACCTTATTTCTTGTGCAATGATCATGAACATCCAGCAATATCTGCTTCATGTTTCGCAATGCGTAAACACGGTCCTGGGTCCACTCGATGGTGTTTGACCAGCTATCCTCCTGTCCAATTCATTGTCGCCATTTCTGCTAGAACCTCCACAGCTTCAGCCTTTTCTCTGGTGTCCTCGATGTCATGTGGACATGTTGATTCATGGAGTAGTAGAGTTGTCGGGTGCCATGTGCTGAATGCGAGTGCGTTGGTCATGTACGGTAGTTGTCATGGCGTAGTACGGTGTGGCGGAGAGGCGCCGAGATCGAGTAGAGTTGACTTGTTTACTTGCTGTAACAAAGAGAATTCAATTAGCATCGGATCGGTATGACCAGTAAATAGGAGACAACATACCTGCGAGCTCTCATCTTTCTTCTCTTGCGCTTGAGGCGGCGAACTCTCTTCTTTCTCCACTTAGCTCTCATCTTGGCGACTTCGACTGCGCGTTGTTAGCTTGTGAACATTCCTCAGAGAAATATTGAAGGTGGATGGTGGGTTGTGACGAAGATCGCGGGGAAGAAACTCGACACAAGATGACGACTCGACCAGCAAAGTAATTGTCCTCGGGCAATCGAATGACAGATGCATCGAATGATTCTCTCGATAATAGGCTTGCAATGCGGAATACTACCTGTGTAGGCAGCTGAGGGTATGGGATCTTACTTACAGGTGGCTGTTGATGAGTTGCTTTGTTGATGAAGCTGTGTGAGAAGGGAAGGAAATTTAGGAATTGATAAAGTACTGTTGGAAATTATGTTAGGGTTGTGACCGGTTATTCTCCGGGTGCAAATACAATGGGGGCATGGGGCACCCCGCCGACCTGTGGCGCAATTCGCAGCCACAGCAGCAAGGTTTGCAGGTTGCCGCAATACTTACCTCCCTTGATACTTGCCCTTTCCTCTTTCTCGTCATGACAGGTAGTACCTTATCACATCAATGCCTATGGCTCCTGTCGTACGGAGCACATGCCGGGCAGGTGTCCGGTCTATTAAGATTTGTCTTACTCTAGGACTTCAACGTAAATGTATGTCGTGTAGATAAATCATCCAAGTTTTCATACTTCTCATCTTCTCCAATGCATCATGTGTTGAATTTTAATAGGAGTCTAGTATGGACTCCATCTTAAATCCATGCCAGTATCTTGTTACCTCTTGAAAAGCAGTGATTATTTCGGCCATTGGTCCCTTTGATACTCACCATGGCTCGTCCAATCGCACAGATATCTTGCTGGATTGCTGGAGACTTGTCTGAAGGTCCGAGATCTCCAGGTACGGAGGTGTCTATCTATATACATCTTCAACAGGTAAATATCTAACACATTAATAGCTCCGGCTGGATTCCACGCGAGCAAATCGCTACACGAAAAAGTTCACCACCACAATTCGCAAGCTTCTATGGACCTCCCCCTATTCCCCGGAAGAGTTGTAGCCGTTGGACGGGATCACCATGAGAAGTATGTCAAGTATTCATGTAAATCCCTTCGTCTTCGCTAATTCATGAAAGTGACATCTCAATAAATCATCCTAATATCTCACGGGCGCACTTTATCATCTACTCGGTCGTCTATGATTCAGATGATGTCCAAAGCCAACCACCAATGATCTATGTTCGAGACTGTCAATCTCTTGGAGGCACATACGTCGGCGGGAACTGCATTGGGAATAAAGAGAAAGGCGCATCTGTCGGATATTATCTCAATCAGGACGTCGAAATTACCATCAGACCTTACTGGAGATTCCGTGTCTCCCTTCTAGATCACTATGAGTTAAGAACTCCCCTGAATGCAATTCAACTGGAGGAATCCAGTGTAGGTTAAGCCAAGCTTCATTGTAATTCCGGTGAAATTAACCACGGAATCTAGTTTTTCAACGATCGCTATACCATCACCGAGACGATACTAGGTAGCGGGGGCTATGCGTCGGTCTATCTGGCTATCAACGTGAAAACCGGGTCACAACTCGCCTGCAAGATGCACAACCTCGATCATATCCAGAGATTCCCTAATTCAAAGGAGCTAATCCGACGCATCTTGCACGAGACCGACATACTCGGAAAACTGAGACATGTAAGTTGTGGCTTGGTCTATAATTCAGAGGGCGAAGAACTGACGGCGAAACAAGCCTAACCTTCCGACCTTCGAGTATGCATTCCGCTCGAAGCATACTCTCTACACATTTACCGAGCTTGCAACAGGCGGCGACCTCTTTTCAATGCGCCAAGCGCGTGGTGTGTTTGCTGAGGAGGATTGCAAGTTCGTCATTAAGCAAGTCGTAAACGCCATACGATATCTCCACGAAGGGGGGGTTGCACATCGCGATCTCAAGCTCGAAAATATACTCTTCGCCGCGGGACCAGACATCACGAGTAGGGTCATTCTCAGTGATTTGGGCGCTGCGAAATCCGCAGCATCGGGCCGCATGGTTAGCCGGGTTGGCACTCGTCCATATACGGCACCGTGGGTTAAGCTCGCCTATCCCGATGAATATTTGCTAACTGTCCTATAGGGAAGTTGTATATGGTCTACCGCATGGTCTAGCCGTTGACATCTGGTCTCTTGGTATGCTTGTTATATGCCTTTTGGCGCCAGATGATCATGTCGCCCTCGGCAGCTACATGGAATCGAACCAGGAATCAAGCCAAGAGGCGATCGATCAATGGCTCGGTAGCGTCTTTGAAGACCCTTCTCATCAGGAAATTAGCAAACATTGTGAACATTTCATTAGATCCTGCCTGATGTTTGAACCCAGTCACAGGATTACAGCATCTAAAGCGAAACATCATCCTTGGTTTCGACAAGTGCCGGACAAAGGCCAGTTCAAATTTCAAATGCAAGAGAACGTCAAGACGTGGAAACCAACTCACTTCATCGCACCTCCAGTAGAAGAACTCCCGGATATGCGAAGCCCTAGCTATAGTACAAAACAAGTGAAGCGAGATACCACATACGATTCAGCTGCTATGAGCAAATTGGGTAAGAGAGAACTTGTTGGAACGAGCCCATACACGGACTATTCCGAAGCATCACCTTACTTTGCCGAAACAAAGCTGCCGGTGCCCAAGCGGTTGAAGACGTCTGCATCGAGACTAGGAAGCCCTCAATCTGATCGACAGACTAAGCAAATTGCAAACATCACCAAGCTGAGGAAAGCGAGATTTTCGAGTCCGGATCCCCTTGGTCAATGAGACGAATGGTGAACTCAAACTCAGTTACCGACGACGACGTGCTATTGGCTTGTGCGAAATAACAATCCAGCTATGACGTTAGCCGAAGAATTTCGCCTTTGACCGTGGTTTGTAAATCCCTTACACATCACAAGTCCTATTGTTTGTCTAGGTGGCGAATGCTTTTCAATCCCTTTGTCTCTTTGTCGATGATCTGGCCCGCTTGCTGAGACACTTGTGCTTGCAATAACCCTGTCTTCATTGTTCATTGTTCTCTTAGATGCTTTCAGATAGAGGTAGTATAAGATGAGTCTACGGAATATTTCACTCGCTAGCCTCGAGAAGACTATCGTGTCTAAATCTACTTAAATCCATAAACAAAATCGAAGAAAAATGCCGTCTGCTCAACTCCAGGTGGCTTCTAATGAAGCCAAAGTCAGACAACGGATTCGCGGCGGTAACGCCACTAAGGAGACAGAGGGCGTCCATGAAGGAACGGCGCCTACAGACAACAAAGACCCCTCGGAGGCCACAGCCGAGGGCGTATCCGTCGAATCCAGCGAATCAACTGCGCATTATCGTAGGGATCTCGTCACCGGAAGGAAACTCGTAGATGATGGCGGGTCTTGTTTAAGATGTATCGAGAAGGGACTTAAGTGCACCCTGAACTTCGTCGGAGTCTCAGGGGTTACACAATGCGCCGCTTGCAAGAGGTCGAACGTTCCGCACTGCATCCGCCAACGTCCGCTAGAGAGAAGACTGCTCTTTCTGGGGCCTCCATGGAAGAGCCCGAACTATTTCACCGCTGGCGAGCCACTCAGTCGGCAGGAAATGGAAGAGGTGCTGAAAGAGCACTTCCAGGGCCGGGAGATGTACTCTCGCGGCATGTATCTGCCCGGAGGGGGCGAAAAGAAGCTGGCACTTCCTCCCTTCAATGGCAGTGATCGCCCAATTGGGTATCGGCTACAGAATTGGAAAACTATGGATTGGACGCGTGTATTGCCGATTGCGAAGAACCGAAGTTATCACCCTCGGCCTATCAACCTGAAGGAGGAGAAGATATTACCAACATCGGCACCAATCCCATCATCGGCATCATCCTCACCAACAACAACAGAAACGATATCGACATTATTAATATCATCACAAGAGACCGAATCAGATGATGAGCCGATCATGAGCGAGGAAGTTTTAGAGCACATGACTCATTCTAGGAAGTATCAGCGGAGAACGATCCACCTTAGGGAATACCAAAGGGACCTGAAGGAGACGTATTGATTGAGGATGCTTTTCTTCAGGGTGATCCGGACAGTCTCTAGGGATGGGTAATGATGAGAAAAACGTAACGAAGAATGACAAAATGACAGATACTTTAGCGTACATTCTGCACCCAGGTGGTGCATTGTCCTAATTTGACAAATTTGAAAGCAAGATGAAGACTAGAGAATATATCCAACCCCCTTTCCGTGATTACGCGATAGACCAAAGCAAATCAGGGGCTTGCAAACTAGAACCCATTTTCTCTCTGATCTGTTTCAACGATGGGAGCGCTTTAGACGCCCTAACTGATGGTACCGATTGATGAGAAATGGTAGGTAAATAACCAGATCCATATTGGACGTCCGTTTCGTGTCAACTGTCCTGCTGTCCGTCAATAGATGTTTAGCTTCCACTATTCAGCTGTGCCTTAAGATCTCCAAGAATTGTCGGTCTGGCTTCTTCGCCCCCATCTTCGTAAAGCTCATTTGGTCTGCGCCCTACTGATTAAGGTACCTAGGCACCACTCGCGATAAGATCTTAAGTAGGGTCCCTCGAAATTCCCACACGGTGAAAATGAAGAAAGGAAATGAGTTGATGGCAACAACTGCAAGATAGAGATAGACTACATCCACGAACTGATCTGCTAAAAAAGCGTTGAGAGATAACAATATCATTATAACCAAGGGCAAACAAACCGAAAATGTTTGAGAAAGGAAGGGTGATTGATTATAGGCCAAGGTCCCAAGAGACCATAATAAAAGTCCAATGAAGACCCACAGCATAAACCAGTAGCCGTTTGTTGTAAAGGGGGTGGCATATAGAAAGTATCCTGTGAGTGCGGCCCCCAATATAGCAGAAGAAAAGAGCAATCGAATAAACAAGCGGAGGGTAGGTGGGCTTTCCTTTGCCCGTAGTTCGCATTTGATCCAGGTGCAGGCTATCAGGTATGTCGGTATCATGAATAGCGTGGCATACCCCTCCGTCCGAATATCGCCGACGCAGAAGAAGGAGATATATGAAAGAGCCAAGAGAGTCGCTAGCAAGAGCCTTTGGAAATATGATGATAAATTCTCTGACCATTCGAACTTCTCCAGCCACAAAGCGTGGATTAGCCATCCCATTTGAATCAGTGGCTGGTATACAAAGGCCTCAAAAGTTAAATCGAGCAAGGGCACGATTATCCCCCGTGGACGATAGAGGAATATATAGAGTCCGTATTCCAAATACGAACATGCAGCCAGAAGGAGTGCTCCATAGAACGCAGTCGAGTTGGTACGAAGAAGTTGAATAGGCTCGTTATTTAACTCTGTCTCGCTTTGGGTATTCTGCTGATGGTTTAACTCCCGTGACTGTGGCGATGGCTGGCATTCCTGTCCTGTGGCTCGAGATGTAAGCTTTGAGGTTGGTTTCTTGGCTATCATAAGGGCATCAGCTTCTGGTTTAGGGAGGAGAGCTAAGAAAGTATGAAGCTTCCAAATTGTTACCTCGAGATGTCTACGGGAGTCTATATACGATACGAGGATGAAATGGGAGGACTCACAGGGAAATAATTGTTCGAACAAATTCTCCAATATTGAAAGTAGAGGTGCGGCCAGCATAATCAAGGGAAGAACCTGGCCGAACGTATAGGTATTTTCGCTCAAAGGGCCGTAATTTCTCACAGTAAACAGATTAAGAGTCCCCCAACTTAATGAAATAGCTAGCCAGTAAATCTGTTTCGTAGGAGTCAGCTTCTAGAACCTCACAATTCTGTGTCACGTAGTCAGCCTACCTCAGCCAAAAAGGAACCAAAAATGCTCAGCTGAATCGTAACGACTCTTAGCAGAGCGATAAGCAAAGGTCGGGCAATGAGCTCCATTGAGGTCCTATACCAAGTCCGTGGAGCTTCTATAGGATTCCATAATTTAATCTGTTTGTTGAAGAGTTCGCTTATATATGCCATAGCTTTATGGGATCTTGTCATGATCCACTTAGACATTTTGGCTATTCGAATTACGTAACCATATATGGAGAGAACTAGGAACAGAATCATTGACTGGAATGCCAATGTCCTAGTGTTCATCTTAGGCCCATAGAAGCAGATAGCGAAGTAGGAGGGCTGAAAATCTAGCGGGTCATCCCCGTAAAAATCAAAGAAAGCCGTCGGTATAGCTGCGGCGCATAGCAGTCCGATCAGGGTTAACATCAGTAGTAGGCGACTGAAATACTCTGCTGGCTGATTGTAAAGATGATTGCGTAAGAATGTCAATGTTGATAGATGCGTCATGGATGATAGCCAGGCAAGATAGACAATAATTTGCCAATGGTATGATGACAGACGGCACCTGATTGATATGAACCCGCTGATTAGAATGGCCAGGCCGGTGATAATTTGCGTGTCAGCCAAGACTAAAACACACTATCAGGTTGTAGCTCATTAGTTTATGATCAAGACCGGGTGTAGTCTGGTTGAAGATTGAAGATATAGCGACGATGCGACCTACCTTATTGAATGTGTCCTCAAGTCTTCCACCCATCAATCGTTCGTAATGTGACATCCAGCAAAAAATTCCCCGTTTTCGTATACTGCTAAGCACGAAGTCATCGACTAAGTTGACATGGGTTACCCTACTAGTCCTGTTGCCTTTCACCCTGAAAGGGTCCAGCTTTGGGTCGAAGACGAGGACATAATATAATATCAGAATGATCATGACCATATAGGCGGTCCCTGCGAAGCCAGCAACGACCTGAACAAAGTAAGCAAGTAAGCCATACACAAGAGGAAAAAACTGATCAAGTGTATAGGAGGTACCTACCCCTGAGCCAGCTATATCCCCATACGGCTGTATCTCGGACGGCTGGTCGTCACAGCTATAAGAGCAACTCATAATTAGGTACTATTTCGTGGCAAGGACGATATAGGTGTACGTGAAGCAACTCGAGATTGTTCGACAGTGGAAAACGATCGTGCAATTAAACGGTACTAGTGTCAGTGGTTGGGAAGGTAAGTCTACCTAGGTAGGTTAGTTAAGTATAGGGTAAAAGGTCATGGACAGTGAATAGAGATAATTACCAATGCCTAACCTTCTCTAAACCCAAAGGGGGGGGGGGGGGGGGGGGGCCCAACCCGCTTACAAAAAGTGAGGTAGCTGGGGGGCCCCAGAAAAAGAACACAACCGACACCCCGAAAAATTAAGTTTGGCCCCAACCGAAAAAAAAAAAA